>VZRE01006005.1:6779-21729 GCA_013396775.1 Cephalopterus ornatus
TCACTTGCGATCTGTAACCATTCCACAAGTGAGGAAAAGGCCATTAACTTCAAGACTATTAAAAATGGGGCAGATGTCCTACAAGCTTCAAGTGGTCAGCCAGTGCTACAGACACTTGCACAAGGCTTTATGTACCTCAGAGAGGAAGGAAGATGAATGGACAAAGGAAAGATGCAGCAGCACAGGTGATGCAAACCGGAAAAAACACTCTAGTGTCTTTTGAATCACCAACAGCAAACAAAAAGCGTTTCTCCTGTTGCTTGAAGAGAGAGGAAAAATATAAAACCAAGTAACTCTATAAAAATCAATACTAATTAAATCTTTTATTTAGCTAGTAAACAGATAAGAAACTCAGTGAAAAGGTTTATCATTTAGGAACGTGGGTTAGAGACATGGGCTACTGGTGGACTTGGCAGTGCTGTGCTAATAGTCTTAGAGGGCTTTTCCAACCTCAGTGATTCTGTGACTCAGTTCCCTCTAGTATAACCCTGAATATCTGCTCACCCTCTTGGAATTTCTCTGCGTTGGCAAGCTATATTTCATTATAATAATTTGCTTTCTTTATGAAATCATTATAAAAAGATTCCTTCTCTCCTTTAAGATTTAGTTCCTGCTCAGTCATGCTACATCACTTTGTCCCTTTTACTAAACCATAGAGTAGAAAGGGTTCATATGGGACATATTTATTACTGTTTTTGTGACAGCACAAACCTTGTTATGTAGCAGACTTAAAAGAAATGTGATCTATAGAAGAGGAACCCAGTTATAATGAGATAGATGCTAGATCTCTTTTTTTTAAATTTAAAGAAAGAAGCCTATTAAATACTGAGCTCGATGGAAAGTAGATTTTTGAAGGCTTATCAGCAGGGGGCATTCATGTGACATTACATTCCAAATGCCCAACTACCAAACAACCATGCAGAGTCTGTATGGTTTTGTGGTTTTAGTATTAATAAATTTGGGGGTTCCCCTGTTATTTTTCACAAGAACATCTCATTTTTTAAAGTAGAGCTGGAATTTCAGGTCCTCTAGTGTTGGTAACAATTTGTTTAATAATCTACTGTGGGCTTCATCCTGACTTTTAAAAGAAGTCCCTGGTTTTTGTAGTTTAAAACAGGAGAGGATTATTTTAAGACTAGTAAATGTGCAGCCAGCAATTTCAAATGGGATTATCATGAGCAGGAAGAATACACAGATTCATCCCTCTTGGTGAGTGTTTGTTCACAAGCATGAGTTGCTCCCTGACAGCAGATCATGGACCCAACTTCCCTATGTTTGCACTCTGACAGTAGCTGCTGACCTGAAGAAGAGAGGTGTTCCCAGGAGGCAATTTTAAATAGCACCATTTTGCCCTCAGAGCACCCATTTCATTCTCCACTGACTCTGCAGTAAAAGCAACCATGCTGGTAATGCAAATTATCACTTACAAAGAATGAATCCAGGAGTTCATGTCAGTAGGATTTTACCTTGTGTTAGTTTTCCTGTGCTAATAAACAACAGAGAGAATTTTTTCTTCCTTTCCCCTAAACCTTACTGAAGATAGTTCACAAAGGTTCTCTGTCAGAAAGCCAATCCAGCAGTGAGCTGGTGACTGAAGGAGTCAGAGCTAAAAAGGAAGAGATATTCAATACACTGGTATTTTACTCATGGCTCGTTCTCAGTCCTGGCACTCTGTGATCTCACTTTGTTCACTAATAATATAAAGGTTACTGAACTTGGTCTCACCTTCCTGTATTAAAATCTGTACCATTTACAACAATCCCTAGTCTGTCTATATGTGTAGTGTAAAAAGACATAAATTTAAAATTTTGTCAGGAATTACATTTATAAATTTTCTTCCACACAATAAAAAGCTGGAAAGTCTTTGTTTTTAAACCAAAGTTGAGAATGTCACAGCATCACCTGATTGCAGGAATGGAATTCTTAAGAAAAATTAAGGAAAGTTTTAAATATACAGTAACACTGGGACTTAAAACAACATTTGGATGACACCCACTTGAAAGATGATGATCAGTAAGCTGTTTGTCTCCTACAATAGCAAACTGCTCTGTAAAATTACTTGGGTCTTGCTTTCAGAGCCAGAATCCCTAACCTGCCTCCTGTATCTGGGACATCTTTTTCCGTCCACACACTTTTTCCATCTCTCATATACACATTCTGTATTTCATGTAACGTGTCTTCCTCAGGTACATGCAGACTACTGCCTTTGTTATGGCAAAAACTAGTTATGCAATAGTAAAATGAAATGTGTTCCTCAAATAGCTGTAGAAACGAAGGCATTCTGAACTTCCTATGAAATTGCTGGCTCATCTGTGTGTGAAAATCAAGACTCTTCTCTTAACAAAAACTGAGAACTATAATTTTCCTTTAAGACCCCAAAAACATGGGGTCTGAAAGCCTTCCCGATAAATGTCAGGATAAGATTTATACAAGGGGGAGAAAAGAATTTCCATATGTTAAGAGGGGGAATGTATTAGATTTTTTAAATTTTATTTTTGTACCTGAAGAATGTTACCGCTATTACCAAGTGTTATTAAAACCTTCAAGCCCCAAGCATATCCCTATTTGTCTTCCCTTGAGCAGGTTCCATAAGGCTTTTCAGCAGGTGGCATGGTCTACTGAGTTCCAAACAGTACACAGCCAGGAAACTGCTGCTTCCAGTGCATTACACCTTAAAATGATCAACAAATTATGGCACAAAGTAAGTAATTTTCTTAACAAAAAAGTCTGCGTTAAAATGGCATCTGTTCAGAATGATTCTTTTTCTTAGCAACAGTAGAGAAGCATAGATATACTTTGACTATTCTGATATTAAACTAAAAGAAACCAAGGGCATCTTTTTTTCTCTTTTTTGTTTTCCCAGCCCTAGAAATACTGAATGTATGAAACTTGCTGGAATACTTAAATACTGCAGTATAACAAAATAGTAAAAGCCTTGTAAAACACAGAGCAACTCCAAAAAGTTTAAAGAGAACTTGGTGTTGAATTTGTCCTTCTAACTTGAAACAAGGTGTGTTCTTCTGTGAAAGGCTGTTTTGAGTTTGATTCTTTCGGAGAGCAGTTCTTAACCTGGACTATGCTGACATGAGTCATCCAGCCCACTAGAAATAATGCAAAATCTTGTCATAATCCATTATCTGCTTAGTTTCAGTAACTTAAATCACAAAATTGCAGCTTATCTCGCTTTGAAGTACCACAGTGATTCCATACAAATCGTGCATTTAACTGGTAGACACGTGCATTTTATTTCCACAAGTCTGTGTCTTCCAGAAGTGCCCAACACAGGAACTGCTCTGGACAGTTGAAAAGTTGCCCTTGGCTAGAACAGCTTTCAAGTGGCCATACAACCCTGAGAACGTGTTTCACTATACAAATGGCTCATAAAAGCTGTTAAATCCATCATGAACTCTAAAGGCATTTTAATCTAACAACCCTTTTCACTTACATAGAAGCTGTCAGGACAATCCATTCCCCAAATAACAAAAAGCAACAGATCCTGACAAGACACAGGATTCTGGCACAACAGACTAATATGTTCAGTATGCTTTTCATAATTGCTCTCTGGTATCTTCACGTGGTATTTAAGCCAGGCTGTTCACAGAGAGATGCAGAGGTATATTTTGATTTCTTATGTATCTTTGTCAGTAGAAAAGCAAGCTTTTTTCTGAAGCTTGAATGGAGTAATAGCGGGACAATCAAATGAAAATGAGAACTAGGATAAAGCAAAATACAAAAGGAACAAAGATCTGCAGAAAATGAAAATCACACCAAATAAAAAACAACCCTTACTTTCCATTTGCTTGTTTCCAGACTGCAAACTTAAATGTTAATGATGGATTGGGTGACATTTCTAGCAACATATTCGAGAAAGGTACAAGGTAAAAAAGATATCAAGAGGGGACTTTTGCCCTCCCTGACTCACAGACAAATGCCAAGTGATGCTACAGCAGTATAGTAGTACATACTCCCCTCACAATGAGTAGTTGTTTATTCTTGTACCCTCTGCACATTTCCTTATCCTGAAGATCATTCCCAGACTGTTCCTTGAAAGGAGATACCATTTTGCCAGCTGCCATGGAATGGAATTCAAAAGCCATTGACTCATCCACGCATTACTATTCCAGGAAGACCAAAGAAGCTGTAAAAAACCTGTCCATGAGATCTAAAGTCTGCTGGGATTATATCTGGCCAAAAGAAGGGGAAGCTGTTTTCCACTTTCCAGCATCTCTGCCTTGCAAGCTCAGGGAAACATCTCTCCAGGGAGGGAAACCTTATAATAAATTCATAGAGTGTGCATGGTTAGAAGGAGCAGCTCCTCAGAGAGTCAATGCTCTCACCTTCCTCACACTGAAAGTACTTGCCAAATCCGCTCCCTTCTCAGACATTTTTGCCAGCACTTATATCTTTTTTGCTCTGATCATCAGTCTTCCTGTTAAGAGAGATTCTCAATCAGAAACCAATCCTGTCAAGTTCTTGAAAGATGTCACTCTGAGCAATGCAAAAGTAAATACAAAGGAAGCCTAATTCCAAAGCAAATCAGTACATACCCTCCATTTATATTTTAGTGAACTTTGTAGGTAAACTGCAAGTTGGAGAGCTATGAGGTTCTGAAGAACAGCAGTAACTTTTTTTAGTTAGAAACTTCTATTTTTAGACAGAACTATTGCTATACAGTATTTCTCAAGCCAGAAAATCCCAGGGTAAACATAAAGCCTCAGGGAAGCCAAACTCCTAGACATGGTACGTTCTTGGACCCCTTTTCCGCTGCCTTTGAAACACGTGGTCCCATTTCCACTGACTTTGAAAGGTGTTAACAGCCAGCCTTTTCTATGAAAGCTTCATTAATTATGGACATTTCCTGGGCAGGTGCTTGGGGCTAGAAACGGGCAAGTAATTTCCCAGCAGTAAATGTGTGTGCACAGACAAGATGCTGTGGTGGAGCCCTTTGTCACAGCTGTCTTTCTGCAGCAGGGTCTCTCCCTCCACCAGCTAACCAGGCACTGCCAAGAAGGAACACATTTTCTCTCTCTTTTGATGTGCTCCAACTACTGTTCTGGTAGGAGGACTCTGACAGGCATTCAGATCTTTTCTGTCCTTTCAGGCAGTGCTTACTCGTGTGTGCCTGGACTGTTTTTTTCCTTCATAAATGACACTCTGATAGTTTCATCAGTTACAGCAAATTACAATTTTCAATTCTTTGCGTGCTGCTGAGTTCTTTTATTAACTACTTCTTAGAGCAGCCTCTCTAATATTCTCCCTCTCCTTCCTGTGGTGACATGCGACTCTGACATATTTTAAGCATCTGTGTAACCCCCCTCTTTTTCCCATATGTATCAAAACACTTTATCATATTTTTAAATGACTAATGCTTCAATATTCCTACTCTGCTACCTGCTGAGGAAAAGAAGAAAAGGAAAGGCTGAGCAATTGTGTTTCAGAGCCAGCAGCTTTACAGATGACTGCAATTATTTATTACTAAAATATATTTTAAAATATTGTGCTGGTGCAATGGAGCTATAACTTGATAAAAGTTTCATTCTAAGAGGAAACTGTTTTTCTTTAACTGTGAAAAATTCTGTTGATACTTCAAGGCCATGAAAGAAAGAAAAGACTTACGAAGAAGGGAACAAGTGAGTATGAGTCAAGACACATCTTCAGACTGACGCAAAGGTCAGGATAAAAGCATTCATATGCAGATACTCAGATCCTGACCTTAGCCAAAGGAATAACTGTAGACAAGTCATCCTGTGCCTGTTTCCTCATCTGTAAAACTAAAATACAGCTCCCCTTATAACTCATGTGCTACAGCAGTTATCTCAGCATTAAGGAGACATGCCAAGCAAGGAAACAGTTAAATGGAGCCCCCACCTACAAAGAGCTCTGAAGAAGGTGCCAGGCTGTCACCAAATTACTGGTGTCAGATGCATCTCTGGAGATCACCTGGTTCAGCCCCTGGCTCAAAGCAAGGTCAGCTGGGGCAGACTGTCTAAGTCCATGTCCAGCTGGGCTTTTAATATCTTCAAGGACAAAGAAACTTCTGATGTTTCATCACTATTAAGGGAACACAGCTTTTTATTCTGTTAAATGCCTTTTCCTGTTGAAGTTTGTGCCTGCTGCCTCTCATCCTTTCCCTGGGTACCACAAGAAGAAGGTACCCCAGTACCTTGTGCGAGGAGAGCTCAGCTCGCCAGATGTATCTCACCAGCACTGAGCAGAAAAGGAGATGATCTCTGACCTGCAGGTACTGCAACCCCCCGCTTGTTGTTGTCCCAACCTGCCCTTCCTGAAAATGCCTGTCTATCCAAGGCAGCACTCCAGTCCTGCGAGCTATTTTAACACATCACTGGGACACCAGGGAAATCATAGCCCTTCAAATGCATTCAGACCTCTAAATTCCTCTAATTTCCTTTCCATAGCATGCCCATTAGTGTGCAGGCACTTCCGAGAGTGTGACTGTGCTCTCATCTCTGGCCTTGGTATTGTCAAAGGCAGAGCGTGCAGCCCTGGCCCTGAGTGACGCCCAAACTAAGCAGCCATGAAAGCTGGTCTCAAGATGAAACGCTGAACCCAATAAATGTGCTGCCAATTTCTGGACAAAGAACACCTGCTGTTATACTAGACAGAGAAAACCTGTTAATGGTACAACCTGCACTGCCCGCCAAGAAACCATCTATAAAAATAAGCTGCCTTTGTTAACCCTTTGTGCTGGGAACAAGCTGTGACAGGCCGACCTGCCAATAGGCAGGGATTTCTCGCCCTGCTTAAGAAAACTGCCCTTTTCTGCAGAAGTGAGAAAATGATGATTAGTATCAGAGGTTCAGGAATTGGTCAGTACTTGCTAGCTAACAGTTTTCACTTGCTGACTAAGGCTCATAGACCTGAGTGTGTCACAGAAGCCAAACCCAGCTGGGCAAACAACTGTTGAGCCATGGGATCCATTCAGGCCTTCCTCCTCCTCACTGGCACTATCAAGGAAAGCACTGATGGAGGCCTTCATTCCCCACGAGTAGGAAGTTTCCCAACACTGCCACTCACCATTTTCTCTTGCCACATGGTTCAGGTTCAGCCAGCTCAAGTACTTCACTGTACAGAGCTCTCATCCAGGGAGCTGCCTCAGCTCTGAAACTATTTTATAGTGCAGATCTGCATGTGGAGCAGGGCCTTCCCGTCAGGGCCAGAAGCCACCAGCTTCCACCCTTCACCATCACTAGAGTTTCCACTTTTTTAACCTGATAGACAGACACTGTGACTGTTCCCCTGCTGCAGCTGAAGGTTCAGGGTTTGGAAGCTGCAGGGTCTGAGAGAGGTCCTGGTTGATCTCTTTCTTGTCATCTCTGATGCTGTGCAGTCTGCTGACCTGCTCCCACAGATGCACTTGGTGAAACAGATCCCTAGTGAGAACAAAAGGCCGTGCTCCCATTGCCCCAGCCACAGCAAGGGGCCTTAGGTGCTTCTGCAGCACAAAACCTGTAAAGTCACAACCACTTTCAGCCGGTCCATGTGCTAGTCAAGGTCTCCACTGTTACAGGGAAAACTGTTGCAGTGGTTGACAGGGATCAGACTCTGCGACACATCAATGTTGTGTGTGAGGACATGTGCTTGTGTGAGCAGTTAGAGGTTCCTTTCCAACCCAACTGCTGCATAAACAGCCACCTCTCAGAGCTGTGCTCTGGGAAAGGGCTTACAGAGATGCTGGAAGAGTGCTTATTATAGAAACATGGAAAGGTTTGGGTTTGAAGGATCCTTAAAGACCCTTTGGATGTCCCTGCCCATGGCAGGGAATAGACCAGGTTGTTTCTTTCACCTTCTTTTAGATCAGGTTGCTCAAAGCCCCATCCAACCTGGCCTTGAGCACTTCCAGGATAGGACATCCACAGTTTCTCTGGGCAACCTGTACCAGTGTCCCACTTGACTCTCTTTGTTCAAGACTTAAGATCTGCAAGCTCAGAGACCCCTCTGATCAGGAGCAGATGGCAGAGCTGGCTAGAAGATGCTGCTATCAGCCATGGGCTCATCCAGCTGCCCTCACTGGCACCCTAACGTTCCTCCAAGGACTTCCAAGACTCCCCTACCATCCCAGAAGCAGTTCCCAGAAGATCAAGGAAGTATCAAAACAGAGCAGAGAAACTGTGCCATCAGCTGTGCCTGACAAACAGGGAAAGCTTGCAGTCTTCTCAAGTGCAGAAGCTTTCACATGAAGCTATTGGTTGACATAAACAAAAATAGAGATGACACAGGTAAACTGTAAAACTCCCTGACACAGAAATTATGGGTGCCAGCAAATTACCATTGCTCCAACCATTGTTCAAAAACCACCTGGAAGAAAAATCTCTAACAAACTAGTAAAAAGAGCGACATTCTCTCCAATCAGGGGATGTACCAACACCATGTCAGAGACAGTCAGCATACAACAGTCCTGTTCTATACCCTTCTCTAGCTATCTCCTATTGCTTGATGTTTAGAGCCCTGCTGCCAAGACAGGCTTTTGGTCTGGCTCGCAACTGCTGGTGAAAGATGTAATCCTCCTGGGTGCAAGAGCTGCTTGGGCTGGGGACAATGCAGCTCTTTTCTCTCTGCTAAATCAACTCAGTATGCTCTTAACAGCTGTGAAGCACTTCGATGTTGTTAGACAGAAAGATCTCCAGTGGCACTACACAAACAAATCACAGTGTAATGAGCATTAGGAGAAGTGCTGAGAAGGTCATGAGGCAATGGTCAGCATAGGCATGGGAACAGCCTAGCTGTCCGTTTGATTTTCATATAAAGACAGCAGACAAATGAAAAATACCCCACGGAGAGCACTGCAGGACACCTGTGATGCAGGTCTGGGAGGTACCACATCCCCTCAGCGCACCTACAAAGACAGAGGGACTCCCTGTTGTCCTGCCTTTTCCTTACAGTGCCCACATGTAGAAACACAGCACTTGATTTTGCACTGCTTTATCCAGCCACCAAATCCCTCGGGGTATTGAGGCAGTGCAGAACTTATCATTCCAAAACCATGTGGAGAAGATCAGATTTATCCTCACTCTAACAACATGACCTTATCATAATCCTAGATGCTTGTTCTGTTGCCTATTTCTTTCAGGTATAAAAGCTTTCCATCTCAGCTGACAGCCTTGGAGCTTATTGGAGCTCTGAATCTTTGTCATTCATAGAACAGCATTCATTAAGATTCATAAAACTCTCCTGTACTTCAAGACCGATGTTATTTAATATAGTAGTGCAGTTTTGCAGCCTTTAGACATTGATAAATGAAGCACTTACTGCCAAAAGAAACTATCTGTTGATACCAAGATTGCAGGACTCTCAGACTGATCAAAAAATCAAATATAGACAATGTTTTAAATTAAACCGAAAACGATCAAAGACATTTTACTTCACAGTCTTATTAATATGTATAATGCATTATGAAATCCATTTTATTTGCCTCCAACATTTTCCCAACTGAACAGGAAGCTTTTAAGGAAACAATTACCACTTTGAGTCTCCTCTGCTGTGTGTAAGTCATGTGTCTGAGCCAATACAACTCTTTATCACTGGCAGGCAGTCATATAAAAAAATTAATGCTGACCAATTTGTTTTTCAAAACTTGTAATCATTTTGCTACATAATTTTGAATGTCAGGTAAGGGAGAAGACAAAACCTGGGGTTTCAAAACATTCATAAAATCCCCTAGGTTCTGGTGCTCGCTTCTGTCCCTTTCACTTAAAGATACCATTCTCTTTTCAATATTAGCCCTGTCAAAACAAGTATAAATACTCAATGCTAATTGTTATGGCTATTTGTCATGACAAGATCTGGATATAATGAAAGAACGATCAGGTCTGAACCTGGATTTAACTTTATTGATGTTTCTCAGTATTCTTGTTTAACAAGTGTCCACAAACATAAAGGGCAGTTTCATCTCCTTCAGAGTCCAAGGCACAGCAGCAAGAGGCATGATGATGCACATGTGGCTTTTGTAAGAAGTGAAATAGTGGACAGCGTGGAAATGAGTCTAATGAAAATTACTTTAAGATATAGATATTAGGAAAATGTAGCACAGAAATACAGATCTTTAGTTTACAAAAGAGATTGAGGTGGCAAGGCTTGAACAGGAAGCTTTATCTAATGTTGGGTTCTACAACGTGGAATGTGGACAAGGAAATCTACACGCTGATTGTTGGTAATCAACACACATTTTTGCACTCGACATACAAATACATAAGGGAAGTTACTGCAAGAAAAGGGGCTGGGCAGACAAGACTGGTCTTAAGGTTCCAACAACACATAGCTGTAAATGTCAGGAGGATTTTTTATGTGATTCATTCCTTTACTGCCTTCTGCTACCCGTCCAGTTTTTTGTTGCATCCTACTTTCTCTTTCTGCTGCCATCAGGCCTAGATTCTTTCTCCTTCACATCAAGTAAAACCACTTTACTAGGAAGAATATTAGGACAAGTGTTTTCGTATGAGGATACTCAAAAACCAAGCAGATGGCCTGGCAAGGTAATAGGAAGACTCAACTGGACACGGCCCAGATGAACTTCAATGTAGCTGCTGCTGCTGCTCGGAGCAGTGCTATGCCTACAGACCTCCAGAGAACCTTTTCCACCTAAATCATTCTTTTTAACTCAAAGGAGTATACACTTGGGTTTATTACTCACTTGGTTGACGCTGGGTGCCTTTCTTGTTCAAATTGCATCTAGTGTGAGTTTTTTCCAAGTCCCAAACTGCTTTACTCCTTTCTACAGAAAGACATTTTCAATAAGAATGAAAAAGCCTGGAACTCAACATGATAAACCAATGCTGGTATTTATTCACGTGAAACCACCACCACTGTATAAAGCACTCTATTCCCACAAAATCATCAGTTTGAGAGTTTCAGTATGTTTCCCACCATTCTAATAGAGCTGAACTGATTTTTGCTTTGGCTAGTTTAAATAAGATCATAAAGATCTCTGATGACTACTGATCTAGCCAGCTCCAAGTCAAATATTAGCACAACTATAAAACTAATAGAAGTGCAATCTGCTATCCAATCTATTTGAAAAGTTAATTCACTACGGTGTAACTGGAATCTTACATTGGTCAGGTACTAATAGGAAACTAGACTGCATTTATGATGTACACCTACACATTTTTTTGGCTACAATGTTATAAAAAATGCAGTATTTAATCAATAGTGACAATAAATCAAACAGAAATTCAGTCAATAGTTCCACTGTCAAAAAGCATCACAAACTACTTTGAAGCCTCACAAACCTCATTCTCTCCATGAAGCACACAAAACTCATAATGAGTCTTGAGAAATCAAGTAGTCTGCTATATATGCTTTAAACTAAATAAAAGTGGTATTAACTCAGTAACATTGCACATAATATCCACACACTAAATTTCTGTGTTTTAATAAAATATGTACAAGTACTGATGTAGTATTATTATTATTATTATTATTAGAGTTTCTTCCAGGTATGCAAAATCTAAACTCCAGAAGTCATGATGAACAATAGATTACTGATTTTGGGGATAGACATGCAGCACTTAATAGCTGGGAGAAGGAAAGACATTATATGGCCAAATGTAGCTATACTTTAAATTATGGAATTCACTCCATTGAAGTCGTAAGAAATCTGACAGTACCTCCAGTAATAATTGCACCATTATTTCCAAGTTGCTTTAATCTTATTGCAGCATATTTTTGGTAGACCCCATCAATAATTACTTCAGAATCATGAAAAGTTAATTATGCTCTAGAATTATGAAAAGGTAATAAATTATTCAAACACATTTTAAATTCGTAAGTGCCTATCCTCCCCCACATCCAGTTACATGGGTTCTTCCATTCATTTGCTCACGTGACTAGGCCATAAAGGAAATGACATGAGAAACAAGTGCATAGCAGGGTTTTGGAGCATGTTTAAACCTTTTGGGCTCTTTGCACCAACCCCGTGCAGCTGCTGGAGACCACAGCCAGCCACAGGACTCCAGGTTTGTGTAGTCTGATGCGGATCTTAATCCCAGTGGGTGCAGTAAACACGTCACCCAAAAGCAGGAGTTACAGACTATTATGTACAACCATTTGGTTTGTTGAACAGTGTAACAACTCTTTAAAAATCGACTATGTGCTTAGTAAAATATTGATTAATCATGCATCTAACAACCATTTCTGAAAATCTATCTGCAATAGAAACTTGACTATTAAATCACTCTGTTTCAAGATGAAGATGCATCTTTATACCTGATTCTTTAACTTAAAACTGGAGTGTTCCAGGAAGATCTAATACAATTTATCACTGTATATTTTTTATACAGATATCTTAAATCTAATCCTAAATAAGAAGCCCAAACTTTGGAATCAAAACTATTATCTTAGGCATCAAGCTGAAAGATAATGCTTGAAGACTCATGAGCTCTAGAACTGAGGGTCAATCTTTAATCACTGCTTTAAGTAAACGTCATCATGAGTAATTATTTCATGTGTGTTAAGACCTGAGTGCCCATTTAACATCACATGCACAAGATGCAACAACTTTCAAAGCATCAATTCCTGCTGTCTCACGTATTTCGTGCAAACACATGTGTATTGATCCATTTTCATACAGTCTCTTCAACAGCTCCACTGAATTCACAGTTGTGACAAAATAACATTATACATGCAAACTTACCTGTGAGAGAAAGCATACAATACAGCTTTAGGAATGGAACCTGTGAACTACTTGCAGTATATCCAACATTTCACAGATATTCCCGGTGAAATACACCTCTGAAGGAATCATATCAGAGAAGAATTCTTTTACTACTAAAATGCTGGGTTGTGGGAATGGACTGAGAAGCAGCAGGAGATGTCTCTTCAGGGTACCCCAGGATTCACAAAATAGATCATGAAACCTGAAGTGCACTGGCCAAGTGAGTTAGAAATGCAGAAACATAAAGTAATCATTTCTCCAGAAAGCTGTATTTTATTTGTTGCCACACTATTCTGCATTCATAATAGATTGATATACTTTGTATTACTCATGTGCTGGCAACTGGATTATTCATCTGTGCTTTGGAGGGAGAAGATATCACAATTTGGAAGCCATTTGCTTCCCACACAAAGGCACCCAAATGTTGCCATAAGCCTGGGAGATTTCCAGGTTGGTGCAATACCTTTGGTTTGTAAAGGATGCAAAAGACTTGGCAAATCAATTTCTAAAGTTGGTCTTAAAACTTGGCTGGAATTTCTAGAGAGCAGAAGATGCCGATATTCTTTCAAAGCTAAATAACTTAAATGAATCTTTTTGCTGTAAGGCTGATCTTGATGACTTCACCCTTGTTACACTGCTAAAACAAACCCCTCCTTTTCGATGTCTGGAGTGGCTTCTCAGGAGCCAGAAATCACATCCTGATGAAACTGGACATGATGCATAAAGAGATCTATTTCACTTTTGAAAATTCTCCTGATGTCAAAACCACTGTCAAAAAGTTGGAATGGGTTTGATATTGCAAAATATGCTTTCAGCATCTTGCTTTGCTCCCATATTCCTCATACCTTTCCTACTGGAAAGGCTTGACTGTTGTATTTAGGGTTATTTAAGATTGGATTTTTGAGTCTCTATTGATGCCTTCCCACTCTTTAGAACCTCATGTAACTTATGCAAATTATCATGCTAAATAAATGCAGGGATATTCCTACAGACCCAAAAACCCCAAAACATGTGTTCACAGAGGCAGACCAGAGGAAATGGTGCAATTGTGTCAAAAGCAGTCAATAAACTGATAATGCACTACACCTTCAATAATCTCCAAATTTTCAAATATCTGAGCAAATACATAATTCAACATTGTGTGCTTGGGAAAGAAAATATAAAAACTTCTTAAGTCTTTGAAGTAGGCAAACAAACAAGCAAACAAACAAAAGTTAGCACATCAGGGTCTCTATGGCAATATGCATGAAACAGAAACATGTAAATATACTTCTGAAAAGAAAAGATGGAAAAAATCAGCAGTAATTTTCCTTAATAATATCACTGTTACAGGGAGATAGCGGCCCATGTTACATATTGCATTGCATGTATTGTCACATTGCTATCTATTTTAAGCCTAATTAAAGCTGCTTAGTCATTACTGGAAATACCTTCCAACTGAGGAGGCTTCAAATATGGCTCGCAGAGTTCTGCACAAATCACACAGAAAACTTGCACGAACAGCACCTGGTTTCATAAGCAATTTTCCTAAAGCTCTATACAAACATTCTGATTACTAATTTTTCTAGAAATAATTTACTAAAGCTATGGGCTTTTTTTTAACTTACAAATTGGAAAAATGCATTTCTGCTTAAAAAAACAGAGCGAATCCATCTCCTAAATGCTCAGTAATAAAAAACCACCACAATTCCTTCTCTTAAAAACCTGATTAAACACACCAATGTATTATAAATTAGAGTAGTTCAGTACAGTAAGAGGGTAGTTGTAGTAGGTGACTCCCTTCTGAGGGGAACTGCACTGATCTCACAGGAAAGTCTGCTGCCTCCCTACGGCCTGGGTAAGGGAAACTTCGTGAACTAATTCAGGGACTGCTGCTTGTCCCGGCTGGCAGTCATGAGGTGATAAAAGGAGTACTAGTCTAATTAAAAAGCCCTTCAAGGTGCTGGGTTGATTGGTTGATAGGACAGAAGCGCAGGTGGTGTTCTGCTGAGTTCCTACAGTAGCAGGGATGAATGAGGAAAGGAACAGGAAGAGCCATTTTGTCAGTAAATGGCTTAAGGACTGGTTCCATCAGTGGAATTTTGGTTTTTTTTGATCATGGGGCAATTTTGATGGCACCAGGCCTGCTAGAGTCAGGTGGGCTTCATCCATCTATCAAGGGCAAAAAGCTCTAGCCCATGAGTTGGCAGGGCTGAATAAGGAGGGCTTTCAACTAGGTTTGAAGGGGGAAAGGGGTGAAACCAGGCTCTCCAGAGATGAGCCTAGGGGTGGTAAGCCAGG
>VZRE01006005.1:23700-53132 GCA_013396775.1 Cephalopterus ornatus
TCCTGTACACTAGCCACAACAACCCCATAGAGCCCTACAGCACAGGGTGGCTGGAGAGCAGCCAGGCAGAAAGAGACCTGGGAGTTTGGATTGTCAGGAAGCTGAACGTGAGCCAGCAGTGTGCCCAGGTGGCCAAGACGGCCAATGGCATCTGGGCCTGTGTCAGGAATAGCTGGCCAGAAGGACCAGGGAAGTGACTGTCCCCCTGTGCTCAGCATACCTCGAGTGCTGTGTCCAGTTCTGGGCCCCTCAATTTAGGAAGGATATTGAGGTGCTGGAGCGTGTCTAGAGAAGGGCAACGAGGCTGGTGAAGGGACTGGAGCACAGGTCCCAGGAGGAGTGGCTGAGGGAGTTGGGGGTATTTAACCTGGAGAAAAGGAGGCTCAGAGGAGACCTCTACAACTCCCTGAAGGGAGGTTGGAGCCAAGTGGGGGTCAGTCTCTTCAGAGAAGAACTTTTTTACTACTAAAATGCTGGGATGAGGGAACGGTCTAGTTGACAAGGTGGTGTTAGGTCAAATGTTGGACTCAATCATCCCAGAGATCTTTTCCAATCTAGTTGATTCTGTGATTTTGTGAGAGAGCTTTTGGTACCTTTAACCTCTTCCTTGAAAACTCTACCAAGTACAAACCCTAAGATGTTATTCAGGCTGTTAAAGGGATTATTTGCAATGGGAAATTTTCAGGATTAAGGGGGAGGATAAAAAACATGCTTCATGTGTCTGAAAGCAGGAATACAAACTTTTCATTTATATTTTAAAGAAAAATGCAGTAAAGCAGCTAATCCTTCAAGGGCAGCCCCTTAATGTTAATTTTAAGAAGTCCTCAAGATGTTAAGGAGAATCAAATAATCACGTGCTTTATTCCACAGTGTCCATTTTGGCCTAGACTTTCTGTGCTCTCTGCCTAATTGTGAAGCACCTAGAAGGATTTTCCTTTACAGTCAGGTAATATGGAAGCTGCTTAGCAATTCAACAAAACTAATCCAATATTCAAGAGACACCTATTCACTGAGATTAAGCCCATTTTACAACATGGAGTTATCCAGTCACCTGGAACAAAGGGAGGTATGTGGAGGGCAAAGAAAGCAAATGTGGAGGAATGACTGACAAATGGGGAACGCAAAGAGATATTTAGAAAGAGCAACAAACAGATACATATGCTGAGAGAATAAAAGAAGAAATAGTGAATCCCAAGAAGCAGAAGATACTGAAGCATAGGGATTACGCAGAAACATCACCCAGCTACACAGGGAGCTCCCCTGAATTTGGTCAGCATCTGTCACCACCAATTCACGCAGCAGGTCTAACTGGAGGATCTAATGACAGGCAGTTTATACAACACCAGCACATGACGCGTCCCTCAGGGCACTTTGTCCTCACAGCATCCCAGTGGAGCAGCACAGCACGACTAAGCACAGCACAGATGGAGAAAGCAAGGCACAGGGCTTTGAATAGCTTTGTGTGAGACTCCTATGGAAAGGGAAAGGGTTGAGCCAGCACACACGAACCACTGGAAAAAATCTTATTTTCTGCCTCGGCGGGAAACAAAATCAAAAAGCCCTACTTGGTGGATACTGGATACTGCTACAGAACACAGCCACGATTTGATTCACCTTGGGATGCTTTTTCAGTTAATGATTATATCAAAGTCTGATTGGATTATTATTTTTCTTATGAGAGAAGTGACTTTTTTTTGAAGTGACTCCCAATACATTCAATCCTCTTACAAATGTAGCTTTGTGGACCACAGCACACAGAAAAAGATATTTCACACTCCCTGAACACTGCCCAAAATTAGAGGGCACCAGCCAGTACACCCAAATGTGCAAAATCTTTTGAGTTTTCGGAACACCTAAACAAAAAATCCCATACCACATGGGATGACTGTTCTAAATTCACTGATTTTTCACAGCTCCCTAAGTCCTGCTGTGATGCTGATGGCAAACAGAAGTTCAAGAGGTACTTGTCTCACTTACACAAATGATTTCAGTATTGCAGAAATTCTCCTGCTAACGGGTAGTTCAGCTGTTGGTTTGACTACATGAAATACTGGCAGGAAAATGTAGGTAGGCAAGGAAAGAAGAATCCCTTCCTTCTTCGCTTCTCTAAGTTGAAACCATTTTTTAATTATGCTTGAACTGATATTTGAAGATGATTCAATCTGTCCAAACATAAAATAGCAAAAGTAAGGTAAAATTTACCCCACTGATTATAGAAACAGAAATCCTATAAGGCTGTAACATATCTACAGATCCAACCAAAGTTTATATCAGGACAGATGTAAGACTAGAGCTTTGAATTTTGCAGATTTTTCATTATATTCTTTGGGGGGAAGGGGAGAAGAGATTTTCCTTATAAAATCTTCATCCCTTTGCAATGCCCTATATATCAAATTGTCAAGAAGAAACAGTTTCCACTCTGCCTGCAAAAGCTTTCCTGAGGGCAGAATAATGGATTTAGTGTGAAAAAGTGGGAACTTCAGATTACAGAATTTGAAAGATGTCCAATGTTTTATGTTTTAATGGTGTTGCTTATTTGAGTCTGCCCCTACTACCTTGTCAAAGTCAGGATTACAATAATCCACAATACAGCACAATGTGGAATATACATCAGTCATATCAAAGTCACTTGATATTCAGGAACTCTTTGATCAGTTTAAGACAATTTAATTAAATCTGGTTCCAGAAAACTGCAGCATTTTCATGTGCAAAAACACACCTCAGATGGCCCCAGCTCCTTCAGGAGTAACTGCACTTGAAAATAAATCCTCGGTAACTCACACCCTGAAACAACCCAAGCCCTCAAACCAGGACTTTCAGTGTGAGGAGGAGGAAAAAGCAAGTAGAAAATGCCACATCAGCAGAAATTCCAGACCTAGTTTTGCCTTTTGTTATCTAGAGAGCCATTACAGTCCTAACTGCTGTTAACTAGGAATAGATGAGAGGGTTTTCCTTGCAGGAAGATGAGGATACTGCGTCTTTAAAAACCACCATTCAAACAGCCACAAGGGCTCTAAAGTTGTTCGTATGCCTTCCCCCTGAAATCATGTATAAGTTGTGAGGATGTTGTTTACTCACAGTATGGAACCTTCCCTCCAACATTTAATAGCAAATGGAATTATCACATCCCCTTACACTTCCTGTCACTAATGATAAGCATCACATACACTGAAAATGCAAGGACAATCACTTTGACCTACCAAATTCAAAGCCAGACTGGACTCTCCTACATGCCACTAGCTTGAGTTTCATCCTAGAAAGCTAAACTCCAAAATGAGATGAACGAAGAGAGGGGAAGACCACATGGAAAGCACTGTTAGATGAAGGGTAGCTTACCAGTCCCCTAGGAAGAGAACTTGGATTTTCCAGGCACTGCACTTCTCCCACTTCTACACATGACATTGCCTAGATCTGAGGGACTTTAGTTATTCTGACAATTTATTCCTCAACTGCAGAAAACTGGGTGTACTTTTGTGTACAAAACACCTCTACCAGTTGTGATTTTACCTTTTTCCACCTTGAACAAGTACACATGTGGATGCTATGTGGAAGGATATAACATAGCACTCCATGGATCACACCTTGCAAAGTGGGATTGCATTTTTACAGGTGTTTCTGACACTGCTCTGTCACAGACATCCCAGCAGGTGAAAGAGGGAGAAGGTGCTCCATAAAGAACTTTGGCAAACAGAGGCCCAAGTGGAAAAGTGAAAGAGGAAAAACATGTGAGAATTTTTTTCCTGTCAAACCAGATGCTGCTTCTCCTACCTTCTGTCATGCTTGCCTACCACCACTTTAGTGATCAGTCCTGGCCATCAGCAAATCCTCACACAGGCTGCTGTGCACTATTGGCATTTGCTGGGATAGATTCAGGGCATACCAACGGCTGGCAGCTCCACAGCCTCTGCTGCATGCTCTGGGTCCATCACTGGATCAAATGCAGCAGAGGGCTCTGAAAGCTACGGATTACGGTATCCTGCACTATTTAACATTATTTAACATCTGTCCAACGGTTTCAGCCCTCGTGTACCAGATACTGTAGGTACTCCCACATGGACCAGGTCTATACACTGCTCAAAGCCGTGGCACATGTCAGCTGAATGAGGAACAAAATTGTTCTCATCTGGTGGCAACCTCTTACATGTAAACCAAGGCTGGGAGAGAGCCTCCTGAAGGCTCCTTTCAACTGACACTGGCTGCAAAGGAGAGCAGGGAAAAGGCTCCTGCATGTCCCAATTAATTGCTTATGTGTTTAACAAAATGTACTCTATCAGATCTTCATGGTCATTTGGTGACAAATGCCAGACTGCAACATATCTCTTATAATACAGTAAAGA
This sequence comes from Cephalopterus ornatus, assembly GCA_013396775.1. Lineage (NCBI taxonomy): Eukaryota > Metazoa > Chordata > Aves > Passeriformes > Cotingidae > Cephalopterus > Cephalopterus ornatus. Next base: position 28,038 of record VZRE01006005.1, read on the forward strand.
ACAATCCAGAAAGCTGCCTGCATTGTTTGGGAGAGAAACTCAGATTTGATAAGTGGGTCAAAATTAGTTTAATGATTCCCTGTTTAGCCTTAAAATCTACTCATAACTTGACACTGTGTTTCTAATTAGAGAATGAAAATGTCAATTTAACATTTATGTCATTACAGATTAGACATCACATACCATCTCTCCATTATTAAAACATTCATATTTTGAACATAAAAAGGAATCTGTAGAGTTAGTCAAAGGGTCTAAGTTTTTATAATGAGCCGTTCATCTTCAGGTCAGGTTCCACAATAACTAACTGCTACAAATTAGTTCAGTGGGAGGAAAATTAAATGGAAAAAAATTAAAATGAGAATAACTGCTGAAACTGTGTCATATTTGTACACACTGAGCATAATGGTATTTAAAGTGTCCAAATTCTTTGTGACACCTCATTTCCACCACCGCCACCACAACTTATGAGAAAGCACACTGCCTAGTGGGCACTTAGCAAATACCTCCTGGCAGGGCATCTGACATGACAATCCAGACTCAGCATTTTTTTCTTAAGAATAAATATCCCAAGACTTTTAATCACAAGACAAGACTCCAGAGGAGGAGGCAGCACATTCTGGGAAACAGGCCGATGATAATATTTACTGACTATCTCTTTTTGTACTCACGACCAGCTGACATGACTGCTGCTAGATTGTTTTTGCACAGAAAAACGTTATCAGGAAAGCAGGCAAGATTATTTTTAGCTGTCCTGCTTTTTGCAACAGCAGTAAGGTGTCACACAGCTAGTCAATTCTCATGGCTGCTTCAAAGCTACAAAAACAGGGTCTGTCCTAACCCAGGTAATCCAGCACAGGGCTTGGTTGTCTGGGGCAGCTCTTCTGAAAAAAGAAACTAACACTTTAGTCTCAGAAGCACGGCAGTGGGAAAAGAACAACACCTCCAGTGTACCTTAAGGTTTACAGGTAGCCATTTTCAGACCGAATGGCTACTATCATCTCTGCACTCCCAGCAGGAAATTAGATCTCCTGTTGTTTAATGCTGCAATGCTTGACACCAGTCTATGAATTTGTAGTCCCAGTAGTGCTAAATTAAAAATCCATTCTGTGGGCAAAGAAGGGAAGAAATACATGTTTTCATTAAATGTAGCAGAGAGAACATCTTTTCAGACACTACGTCTCTGGTTTTGACTGATTTTTAATTTAAAGTTGTGTTTTAATCAGCAAAGCAAGTATAGGAAAGGACAAGGAATGTACACTTATAGAGCAAACTCACCTTTATTGTCATATCAGTCTTGTTTACAGGAGTAACAATTTATATCTCTGTCACAGGCTCCTGACCATGGTCATCATTCATACATTTGGAGCACTAAAAATCTTCAGAAGTGCTTGTTTAAGCAATAAATTTGAGAAGTCTCATTCCTGATAGTGTTTATTGTTGGTTGTTTTTTTTCTGAGCTCATTGCTATTTTTCCCCATTTTTACCCCTTCTTACTCTAGCTGTAAGGATAAACCAGTGACCCGTTGTCTCCATCAGAACAGCCCACCCTTAGTTTCCCCGGGGAGCAGAGATTCCCCAGGAAGCCAGACATTATGATACAAATCGCTGTGGAGCACTGTAAGGCTCAAACACCTTCCCACACTGGTGTCTGCCACAGCTACAGCTGGGAGGGCCCTATGCCAAGCTTTACTACTGGTTTTATCATGCTTCTCCTTTCTCCTCATTTTCCAACCAGTCAAAAAGGCCCATTCAAATAAAAACAAAAAGTACTGTTTACATTAATCACCCAGGGATTGTCTGACTGTGGTTTTGGGGCTAAGCTGGTAGTACAGAAAGCAGGGAGAACATGTAAGGGGACTGTCTCTACTGGCTGAAAAAGGAGGGGACTCCAGCTGATGACGAAGGGTTAGAGAGGCCTGGATACCAGGGCATGCTTTTCCCATGTCCCCTGGGAACGGTCAGTGCTCAGGAGCCCTGGAAAGCAGTGCCCATTTCACCTGCCACTGCTGCCAGCACACTCAAACCCTTCCAAGATTTCAGCAGAACTGGAATAAGTCTTACACAACACTGAGGATTACAATTAGTCTTTTGACAGTTCTTAGCGCTTCTCTTGTGGAAGAGCACAAGTTGCCTCATAATTTGGGCCAGAGAGTGAGGATTGCATCCAAGCTACATCAGACAGGTAGCTCTGAAGATGCTTAGTCACAGGCAGTTATTTCCTTTTCACCATGTAAATCTGATGGAAGCTTTCATCCTCCTAGGAAACACAGAGTTGCCTCCCCCTTGCCAGGAAAACCATCCCAGCCTCATAAGCACCAGTCAAACAACCACTGATTTAATAATGATATTGGCCAGTCTACCAGTGTTAGGCTAAGTAAAAGAAGACCCACAAAACAGCAATTTGTACAGAGCAAAATAATCAGTCACTTAAAAAATCAATCACATCAACTACCCTTAACAAAGATGCGGATCATACTCCATGATGGGAACATCCACTCCTTCAACTTCACTGCTAGACAATTCACAGCCCCTGTGCTAGCCAAGCCTCCTCATCACACTTAAAGGGCAGGCTTGCCTCATCTACATTGTATTTTCCACCTGAACAGAAATCAGAGCTGAGTGTTGTTTCCTAAGCCTACGAACCACGAGACTGTGAGGTCAGAAATCTCCTTGAACAAGGTCTAGTTCTTGTGCAGCACCAAGATGGATAAGAGTCTGAGGAAAGACGAGAAGATGAGCTGTTACTGACCTACATCTTCAACTAATGCCCGTTCTCTGCCACATACCACAGGACAAACCAGCAAACCAGATGGAGAGGTCTTGGAAACACAGCATCTACTTATTCTTGTACCCAAGATCTGGATAACTCATGCAGGACTGTTTCCAGGGGGACTTGATGGCATCAAGTATGAAGACGGATATTAATGTTATCAACTAAGAAATCATCCTTCCCTGATAGCAAAATGGGCAACAAATTACTTAATTCCTGCAGGGCAGAGCTGCCTTCTCTGTAGGTTTGGCAGCTGAATGCTGGACTCACCTCAACAAAGATGAAGCAGGGGATGATGGAATAACTTCTCTGGGTATTGTTTCCTAAAGCCATTTCTCATCACACTTCTTGGGGAGGCACTGTTCAAAACTTTATATCCTGAAAAATAAAAGACAAACGTATTTCAGTATGTTTTTTTGTTTGTTTTTCAAATTCCATGACAAGATTCATAACACAGAGCGCTGACACATAGCACCAAGAATACAGATAAAAAATAACATCAAGGCCTAACATGTGGTTGTACAAAATACCCTGAGAAAGCACATCTTTGCAAACAAAAGAAGAGACAGACACAGGTTACAAGATATATCCTCTACAGAGCAAAGGGTGATAAGGAATACAACAGTTTCCTTAATTACAATCTAATCCAAAGCAAAGGCTTCTTCTTCAGGATTGTAAGATCACATTTTCAGCCCACCGACCTGCCTACAGTGTGTTTTAAATCAATAAGATTTAGCGATTGACTTGTAAACTTGCACTTTAAAAGACATACTTGCATACTGTACAAATGATCAAAATGTTTATGTGCATAACCTGCCTGCTCAAAATGGCAGCATGTCTTATGCGCAAAAAACCCCCAACCCATAACAAGCAAACACAATAAAAATGCAATAAAGCATGGGCCCTTACTGCAGAGCCCTTCTGTCCTGCTTTAAATCCACACCTTAACATGCAAAACCCCAACTACTTAGCATTGTTTCTGTATTAGAATAGCCAGAATAGCTACTGGCTATTCTAATTAAAATAACCTCATGATGCTCTCTGCTAAGACACTGTCTTTACAGCACGAAAAGTAAGAAAGCAGAGAAAAGAAGACTAACACAAAGAATTTTTACAGAGAGTGCATGTGATTTTCTGCATGCACGATGTAACACATCAAGATGCTAAGTCTGGTTTAAATGACTTTAGAGAAACATATAGAGTAGCACTGAAGGAGTGAGGCTGGAAAAGCAGCATGTGGTCCGGAGCTGCCAGGTGCATCCTTGCATAGAGCATGAGGAGACACAGAAGAGAATCAAAATCCTCTGCTATCAATTTTAACCTGAGCACATCAGCAAGGGCAGATTCAGGTAGGCGCAACCTCACAGCCAAGACTAGCACAGAAATTCTGTCCTGATGACAAGCCTCTCCCCAAGTCAGAGCCAGAGAGAAGGAAGGAGGTGAAAGCTGATGCATTTTGCAGAGGATGCTTTGCTCAGCATCTTACCACGACTCTTTGACCTCACTGGCATCTGGGTGGCAATTCAAGCCTTGGCATACGGAGCCTGTGAGGTTCACCAAGGGGTCAGTGCTTTCTCACCAGTTCTCAGCGGGTTACTGGAGGAAATACTGTGATCAGAGCAGGGAGTTCAACCGAGCTTACAAAGCCTGATGGAGGAGCTGGATCAGCTGCCAGTGCTTGCCACCTGCACGATGATGCAGGCTCTTGTCTCGCCACCTATAAACTACTTAATGTATTCCTCATCTCGGCTCTTCGCAACTTGACCCAGAGCTGGAAAATACACCTTGTATATGACAGTTCTAGGCACAGCACAGCTACAGTGACTCCAGTGAAGCCACATTCTGTGTCAGGAATGGCTTCTGAACTGTTAACCATTGAGAAATGCAGCTTCAGGTCAGACATAACAGTCAGGAAGATCATCTGTGATGTGCTTCAGACACTCCCATCCTACACAGTATCCCCATTATGAAATACAAATGTGCTGGATTTTCAAAACACCTGTTTTTCCAGTTACACTTCAACTCTATTTAGGAGATAAAATGGGTTTTATTTCAGAGGTTAGTGCCATTGTTTAAAAAAAGACAAGGTAATTCAACCTCATTTGGGCTGTGGAAAAAAATTGCGTCATTCATTTTTTAACAACACTTTTCATACTGCAAGCTCTTTTGCCATGTGGCTCTCCCTGTAACTTGGCAAACACATGGTGCTTGGTAGAATAACAGGTTGAAGAGTCAGAGAAGCTTACAGAGCATTATTCCATGAAACTCTTTTGTATCCTGGAGATAAACTCTCAGCATCTTTCTTTGCAAATCCTGTTTTTTAAATGGCTTAGTGCAAAGCACTTATGAATGCTTTGCCAGATCAAACTTAGAAATACTCAAGATTTTCTATAACATCATGTTGTAACCCCAAGCCATGCCCTCAGTTTCAACTGCTGTGTGTTCCTAACCAAAGTAGAGGGCTGCAAAACAATCCAAAAATTTAGGAAACATTCTCAACAGATGACTAAAAGAAAGTTCACAAACAAGCAATGAAGCTAAGGGTTCATAGCAGTCATGTAAAATTGCTTGATTTAATGCTAGGGGACTCCTGATGTCTCCTGATGTCATAAATATGTATTGCTATGTCCGTTCCTTTAAGCTTACTGTGCACCACTGGCTTAAGAAACTGCATTGCGTACAGGAAAGCATTTTACATGTCAGCTTCTCTCCTATGTGATGACACATTTGTGTTAGACATAAGTAGTAAGAGACCAAATAGTTGCCTGATCAAGCCAGCTAATTCCCAGATTGTGGGAAAACTCTCAGCTAGCCTGTGCTTGTCATAGCTGTTCTTTTTATCAGGTTACTCAAGCAAAGAGTAAAGGGAAGCAACAGCATGAACTTCAGGGGAGCACCATCTTTTGTCTCTCTTCAGCTGGCAATGAGTCCTCTAGGGACTCAGCAAAACACAGATTAAAGCAATCCCTAGATGCTCCAGCCTGTACAGCAGTCTGAGATAACCCACTTTTGCCCAAAGAATTATAATATGATGTAAAAAAAAAAAAAACAAAACAAAACAACAAGTGTTTAGTAACAGTCCTGTTCTGTAATTCATGAAGATCTCTTCACACTGAACAAACTTTCACACTGCTGACCAAAGCAATGGCAAATAGAAACTATAATATCAGTATTTGGTACTGCCTTCCTCATTTATTATTTCTATTTTTACCAAATTTTACTTAATTGCTAAGGAACTCATATGAGCAAAACCGTTAGCGTCTTTTTAGATCCCAGTAGCTGTGATCTTTTCAGGCCATGTACATTTGCACAGCATGGGAGTAGAATTGGTCAAACTTACTCTAACTAATTAGGGACCACTGTAGAATGTGTAACCTGGAGCTCTAGTATTATGAGGTGCTTCTCACTCTTCAAACAATATATATAATTGTACAATACAACATTGGTGAATTAATTAGAATTAGTTAGTTCTCATTTTGTTCAATTTATGTCACGCACATATTCAGAAAGCCCCTGATCTACAGCATAGGAGGTGATCGTCTGACATCTCCTGGGAGAACAAGTGGAGCTATACAATATACATACTTGAATTGAAAAGTAAATAAAAAGGGCAGCAAAGTAAAAAGAATTCAAGCTGAAGAGATTTTCTTGCCACAGGGATCCATCGAGGGGAATGGCTTTTAGAATGCCCCATTCAGGTATGTTGTAAAGCTTTTTATGTGAGCATGTGGCAGACAGCGAAAAGGACGTATTTAGGACAAACTAGCATTTCCTCAGCCTTTATAGTGTAAGTTCCTGCAGCACACACAGTACAGCTGATTGTTTCTCTGTGTAATCAGTGCTCAAACCAATTAACTGGTGGTCCATTCCTCTGGAGACAGTGGTCGTCTTTATATTTTTTAAGCCATTTCCTGCACAGGTGAGAAGATGAACAATATATTTTATGTATTGCTACAGTGGCTATCTGGGCATCTGTGGAAAATACTCAAATCAACAATCCAGAAAATCTAACAGGTACTGTTCATCATAGTTTTCAACTGTGTTTCATTTAACCAATACTAATGAATGTTTCTTTTGCCACTGAGTTAGAGACCACCAGCCTGAAATCCAGGAACTGCTGCATAGACCAAAGCAACAGCGAAGCCACTGGCACATGTTGGATATCACTGCAGAACCCCAAACTGCTTGGTCCAGAGGTGAGGAGGTCAACCACTGATCATTTGGAACCAGGATGTGATGCAAGCACAAAAAAAAATGTATTTCTGTCCTTCTACTTATAGGTAGGTTCATATTCTTTACAGCAGCAGCTAACGGTGTTCCAAAAATAAGATGTAGTAGAAAGAACATCAGCTATTTCTATAACAATGTAAATGATACTTAATGTCTTAATACTACAATGTAAAAGATACAATGTAAAAGATACAATGTTGGCATTTCCCTCTTTGTAAATTAGTTTAAGCTTTTATTAGCAATTTGCAAACCTCTCTTGCCAATTGACTTCAAATTATAAAGATCTTTATTTTCACAAAACTAAGAATTCTGTTTACAAGTAAAAAAAAAAATCACCAAAATTTCTGACCAGTCCATCAAGGACCAATTTGCCCAACTGCAACATGGAATTGCGTATCTCAAACCTCCATTCAATTAAGAAAACAAATTAAAATTAATGCCACTGCTGACAATGATTATCCAAGCTTTAGCAGAAAACTGTATCATCTTAATGACTATTTATTACATAGTTCTTACAGATTTCATTTTGAAGCAGGGTCCTCTCTTTACTGTGGGGGAAACAAGGAGTAGAAGTAATTTGTCAAACATCACACAATGACTCAATGTCCGGGCTGAAGAAAGACATATTATTCTCAGACTCCTGTCAAGTGCTCTGTTCGCTTCAATCCCTGCATGTGCTTGCTAATTCCTGCACAAGAACTGTACAATTCTCACTGTACATTTTAGTCATACAGGTTTCCCTGATTGCTTGCTGCTGGAACCAGCAGAACACACATTGTCACCCTTACACAAGTGCTGATCAAACATGCACCAAGACATGACAGCCTCACATTCTCTCTGCAGCTTCACCTCTGGCACGTTCAAAGGCACCGCATTATCCCAGTGCCACCTTAGCATGAGCATGCAGGTAATTCTGAACAGGTTGCAACAAGACAACAGTGGGTTAAAATGTCTTTCCCAAAGGTCTCTTCCACACAAGCCTAACCAGCGCAAACAAAAGGGCCTAAGATTTTACTGCAAAAGGCAGTCACGGCTATTTCGTGTTCTCCAAGTACAGACATTTTAGTGTTTTCAAACTGATCAAAACCACAGTGGTGGCAGGAATCACTGCAAAAGCCAAACTGTGAGAAAAAGTACACGACATTGTAGCATGAAGACCTGCTTGCCTGCCTTGCACCCAAACACAACACAGACCACTTGCTTGGTGTCACTGCTTAAAAAGAACAAAACTAAGAAAAAGGCATCACGGCTGCAACAACTAGACGGTACCAGACAAATGGCACTCAGTTTGCTGTCTCAATGACCCACAACACACTGGTTTTTAACTACAAATGAGAAAGTTATCCTTTGGATTATGCTGCCCTTGAGAAAAAGTACACACTTTGGAGCCTGGGAAAGAGGGAAGACACTCGCTTATCTCTGGTTTTCCATCATCAGAGAACCGCTTGCCCATCCACTATGAACTGAGAGACAAAAAGCCATCAACACTATGCCCACCAGACCAGTACCACGATGTCAGAATGAAGACACAGGGTGTCCAAAGCCTGATTGATTGAGTTATACTTGATTTTCAGTTTTTAACTGTGAAATCGACTGGTAGCTGATCATGAACAAATGTGTGCAGTAAGTTTCAGCCTTTCAGGCTGATGACTGTCTCCCAGACTGTCTCCTGTGTAAGGAGCAGGATGTCCTACTTTGCCAGAACACTGAAAAGAGGAGCTGAACACACAAAGCAGAAGCTCAGAGTACTGAGTCTAGATCTCACCACACAGAATACAATTTATTATAAACTTTCCTAACAGTGTAAATGCCTGTTTTCCAGTTTTGCCACACATTCCAATAAATTGTCCTGTCAGTGGAAGTGCTTCTTGCAGGTGTCTCCTCAGACTCCCTGACAAGAAACTAATTATGTATCACTAATGATAGCAAGGAAAGGAACAAAATCTTGCCAACAATATGCAAAATAAGCCCATACCTGTTCGCCATCACAGAAAAAAACCCCAACAATTTTGCAGCATTTAAGACACAAAAGCACTTTTTCTGATGAGAGTTCTGACCTTTTTCTGCTAGCAGAAGTCACATTTTAACATTTCAGCACTCACAGTAGAAAACCATTTTATGGCAAACAATAGCAAAGTCATACAGTTCGCAGCATATCTGAAATGACAACCCTTCCTACAAACCCACCTTGTTACGAATAAAGCTACATGAATAGCTATCTGGATTCCTAAACTCATTCTCCTAAAAATACGTTGCTGAATCCACTGGTGGCAATGCAAAGTTTGATCCACAGAAGAATGGGATGCCACAGATTTTAAGAATCCTCTTAGGGTTGTTTTCCCTTGCTTCTAGTTTCATATGGAAAATTATCCTGTATCTGAGTGATAAGCAGCTGTATAAAATCTATGGATAGGGTTCTGCACCACTTATACCTTCAAGAGAGTTTAAGTGTTTTGTCAGCACAGCAGAGGCCTCGTAACAACTTCTCAGTGTGGGAGAAGTGGGAGGAAAGTGAAATCTCAGTGCCACAGCTCCTAGCAACAAAATTTACATTTATGCCACTTGGCCAGAACTTCACAGATGTTGTGTAATTGGAACCCAAACATAACTGTGCAAATAGCAGGTATATGCATGCTAATATCCAGAAAGCCAAACAAAATGGACACAAGCCTTATTTTGAACTATCTCACACCCATGAACATCTCCTTGTCCTGCAGGTCTCAAACTGTCATCTTGGTTGATCTGTTCCACTTGGTGAGACACGGAATTCCTTCTGAAAATTTTCAGTGTATCACTTAGTTGGTGTTGGTTTGAATGATACCCACCAAAGTTCGGTGTCATGTCAGCTTAACCTGCCAGAGCTGATAACGCTTCTCTCTTTCTTGCAAAATGATTAGCAGGGCATAATAAATAAAGAAGATAATTCTTTAAAAAAAGCAACAAGCAGTCTCTGGAGAAAAACAGTAAACCACTGAATTTATCCATGAAATTAAGGAGACTGATCCTGCTCCCTACTCTCATTTAACTCAAATAAGCTAATTGTTCTAGCTCTCATTTAATCCATTCAAACTTCAAAGAGAATCTAAATGAAACTGTTTTGCAGTATCTTGGGGAAAAGAAAGACTATTTCTGGCCTTTACCCATCCATCTGAAGGCACGTCATTTTGACTTAGACTAATTAATTTGCCTTGTGATCTTCACTGGACAAATGCAAAAGACAATTGGTTCTTTATTTAACCTTCGATTGATTAAAACTCCATCTATCTTTAAGGACATTTACAGCAATAAATGAGCAGGTGTGGTCAGCATGAAAGTAACTCTTCATATACATAAAAGACTCTGAATTACATAGATTAGTTATATGACTCATTTGCACAACCCACAAAGAAAATAATCAAGCCGATTTATTATTTACACCAGCCTTGCAAGGCTCTGGCTGTAAACTAGATATCAAAGTATGATCTCCCTTATATTTGCGATGTTACCATGAAGGGCTTGTGCCTGAATTTCACTCTTCGAAACCAATTCCACTGCACTTAGTGACTCTCCATGCAAAGCACCAACAGACACTGAGGAAACTCTGAACAATTTCTACAGGAGAAAACCAGCAGCTTCCTTGTCCAGCTGTTATCACAGTCTACCAGTGAAAAAAAGAAGAAGATATTGAAGCGAAAGAAGAAAGCAAAAGAAAATTTGAAGAATACAGAAAGTAACAATACAATGGTGCAAATAAGAACATTGGATGAGCTACAGAAAAATTCCTACAGGATGGAGGGCAGGAAAGGAAAACAGACCACAGGTCTTGCCTGGGATGTAAAACCAGAAGACTGAAAATTCTGTCTACCTCTACCGGGGTATCAATGTAACAGACTCTAGAAAACACTCGTCCCTTCCCCTCCCCAATTTATCAGATTTTTGCAGAAGATATTTTAATATTATTTTTTCAAGTTATTATAATAATTTAATACAGGAAAAAAAAGTCCAAAGATATTTTCCTTAATGCAGATGCAAATCTTACTTTATTTCAGAAAACTGGTTTTGTTTTTTTCTTTACAAAACTCCTTAGCCAAAAGTCCTACTTAAATCTATTGAGCTACCAAAAAAAAAATCCAGTGGGCTGCTTACATGTTAGAAAGAATGAGAAGTATTTGTTCTTTATTTGTTATGGAGTTTCACAGCTCTGCACAGAACTAATACTGGGAAACCCAGTATTAAAAACATATTTCAAAAATATATGCCACATGGTGCTCTTGTATGCCATCCCTGCTGAGCCTGAGTCCAAGTAAGCCACTGATCCAGACATTTGAGTGGAAGGACAAGGCTTGTGCAAAGTGCCGGCTACTCTCAGGCCTCAGATGGACACCTCCAAGTAAATTTCCAGACCCCTCTCCTCCCACTACCCTGCTATGACAACTTAGGGGACCACACTTTTGGAGAGTGTTCATACAGGTGAGATAAACCAGCAAAAATATTGAGAGAAGCATGAGAAGGAACAGAGCACAATGGTGTTAGACAGGGCAAGGGGAGCAAAATCAGGTAAGTAACATGTTTCTATTTATTTCCAATTTTTTTTTCAGGTGATGAATGCTGCATTGCAAATTTCCTCTCAAAGTCATGCTGAGCTAAAATTAAAAACTAGGCATGTAATAGGCACAAGCTAGTGGACTCTAGATAGAAAGAAAGAAACATTCATTTTGTCCTCTCAGGGCCCAGCAAGCAAAATTGTGTGAGTATTGATTGCAAGCTGTAATATTACAAAAGTAAACAAGCAACTGCCTCACCACACTGCAGCCTTTGGCGACAAGATCCAGAGGCAGAGCCTCTTGCTCCTCTGATATTCAGTGATTTGTACTGGCAGTGGAGCTGTCAGAGCCACACAAGGACTGCATGGACTCATACTCCTGCAAATCTGACAGAAAGCCAATCTTATGTGGACTTTTTACCTGTTCACTTGGTTTAAAAACATCACCTTCACCTTCATCCCTTGCAAGGACAGAGCACAAAGGATTTCTGCCATACCTGCTCGCTTCCCTCGTACAAAACACTATAGTAGAAGCTCTCCTTAATAGCAACAATTTTTTTTTGGCTTTCCTCTTTTTATCTCTGTGTCCATTATGCGGCCAAGGGAAGCAAGTATAACCCCTATAGGCTGCATAGTATCATTTGCCCGCTTCTAAGGATGGTATTGAACTATAGCTCATGTGGTTTATGTGGGCTTCAGAAATACAATCTGGATGGAAAGTCAAGATTTTAAGAATTTACTGTTAGACTACAATATATCTTAACCATCTAAAAAATAACTTGTTATTAGTCCAGATCTATTTCCTACCATAAAAAATACAGTAAATTATAACAAAAACATTTCTAAATAGTGAAAAATCTGTTACAGACTTTGTCATACCTCTCTCTTCTCCGTGGTGTTATGCTCTCCTCAGACTCCTCCCTGAGTCCTACTTAGACTGGAAAAAGAGAGAGGGCTATGGCAAGCTGTCATTGTCCACAGCTTTTCCCCAAGAGAAAGGTATCAATGCTGATGGAGGCAGTTATTCCTCTTTTAGTCTAGGATCCAATTTGGCTTATTTTTATACATTTTCTAACATACCTTACTCCTTGCTTGTTCTACACTCTTCTGCAATTCCATGCCACATCCAGATTTCATAGACTCATAGGATCATTTTGGTTGGAAAAGTCCTCTAAGACCATGGAGTCTGACTGTTAAACCCAGCACTGCCAAATCCACCACTAAATCATGGCCGCAAGTACCACACCCACATCTTTTAAATTCCTCCAGAGATGGTGACCCTACCACTTCCCTAGGCAGCCTTTTCCAGAGCTTTATAACCTTTTTAGGGAAGAAATTGTTCCAAATATCCAGTGTATTGGATATTGGATAGCTATACTTCATATTTTCTCTTGCCTCTCTTTGTAACACCTAAAACCCCCTTGATCCAAACAAAAACTGCTCTCCTTTATCAGTAACTGACCACTGTGGGTGGGTGGGCTGGTTGTACCACATTGTGCCTGCAGTTTTCAGGGCTCTGCTGTTATCCCATGTCTGTTCTTCTCCATCCTGCAACTTTATTCTATGCGCAGACAGTTCATTTTTAAAAGAATAGAGAACTTGTTAGTTCTATCTTTTAGGTGGAGAAATTAATGAAGATTGTTATAAAAGTAGGCATTAAATTATACAATTATATAAAAGTAAGCTGAAGCTAAAACCGATTAAATAACAGCTATCACTCTTTTAGACAAAAGTGAACAAAGAGCAGAACAAAGCTCCAGGCAAACTCTGACAACACAGTTCTGACAAAACCTTTTCCTCAAAGAATTATTCAGAACCTGTGCTGCTTCTAGAAGAGGAAATAGCATTTGTCTGGCTACAAGGCCACAACCCAGATTTTGATAGAAAATGATGCCCCAGATTTTGAGAGACTGCAAAATATGTTTTTTCACCTACGAATCCAGCAAGGCTGTTCAAACCCTTCTATTGAGATAAGCTCCTGATTAGAGTTAAGTCTTGGTCTTCTTGGAGGCCTGTGCCCTTCCCTGTGTAATTTTGTCTCACAACACCTATAGAGGCCTTAGAGGAGCTCACACAGCCATTGTTTCACCTGTTAAGTATTTGACTTTTAAAGCAAATACAGTCTATACAAACATCTGAACCGTTAAAGCGACTACAGCACAAAAAGACAAATTCTGAAATTCCTGTAGCTGCGACCATAAAGTTACTTTTAAGAGTGTGATGTTATTAAAATCACAGTCTTTAACAGAGTGTTAATGAGATATACACCTGTTGCAGGTTAAGTGTATACAGAAAGTTAGGTTGCACTACTTTGTGGACACTTATATAAGCATATGTGTGTGTGCATACAAATTCATATCCACTCAAACACAACTGGAGCCTACAAGTTGCATGACAGGCAATGGCTGAAAATAAATCGACCAATTTTCTAATCTGACTTGGTCAAAATGCAATTAGACAGACATTTGAACACTAAAAGCTGACACAGGCATAAAAACATGCCCACCTCTCCCTATGCTGTTTTCTGCCATCTTTAGTAGACCATTAAGTACATCGCATCTTCTTTTAATAGCCCTCCACTGCTAATGCACAGCTCTAACCTCTAAAACACCATTATTCTATTTTTCAAAAATTCCCTGAAAAATTAAAGAATTCTTTCCAGCAAATTGGTGTAAGACTGCATATCATACAGACACACAGTATTTTGCATAACAGAGGAAACCAGTTTTTACAACCTCTTATTTTCTGAGAGCCACTGATTTATACACTGCTTTTTTAAAATACTCAACCACAGTAGTAGAAAAAAAGCGCAATCAGCCCATCCCATTCACAACACTAAAAGACCTATGTAGTCTGTTAAAACTCAGTTTATTTTGGAAGGCAGTCCTAGACTAGGCTGATCTATCTACAGTTGCTGCTTCTAGTACTCAAAACATCACATTTTATAGATGCACAAGACTTCATTTCTCTAGATATGTATACACACATGTGCATTTACACACCTTTTTTGATTACATACTGAAACACTGTGCTCATATCTTACTAATCTATTAAGCATAATCAATATTAACAATATGAAGTATATATACTATCTCAAAGGTTGTACTTTTCCAATTTGGAGAATAACATGCTTTTAAATTCTAACACGTTCCAGCATGACATTTACTCAGACACTGCCCCACTGCTTCAACTCCATCCACAACCCTCATACCAAGCAGAGGTACCTGCCACAACCTTCTCCCACCCACATGCACTTTTGACACCACTCTTCCCAAGAGTAGCGGGAAGTCACCATTTGCAAGGCAGCAGTTTTGCACTGCCTCTTTGTCTTTCACAACCCGAGGATTTTTCTCTAGCTCACAATCATCTGTTTTGCTCCAAACCCCTCCTATTTCTTTTACCAGAGTTCTGCCTCAGGACACGTAGTACAGATATTTCTAAGCCCTAAAACTAGATGTCTTCATGGGCAAGATCATTCAGCACAGCTGTTCTATCTGCAGCCTGGTCAATATGCAGATCCTGGCCACAGCCTTGGTTTAGAATGGCACTCTCCAAACCTCTGTGATTGCAAACTGTCAGGAAAAAAATCTGAGAAACCCCCTCCATCTCCCAGTGTATGTAATTTATAAATCATATATACATGAACCACCATATTATGTAAATTATAAAACACACACACACACAAAAAGTGTGAGCTAAAGATGAAATAAATGTTGTTCTAAAAATTTATTAATAGGACAAAAATATTTTCTTCCACACCCCAATGGACTATTTTATGCACCTCTTGTGGTACATGCACCCTGCTTTGGACACAACTGGTTTAGAAGACCACAGACAGAGCCTGAAGATCTGTTCTAACTTACACATGCTTTCATTTGGCACATGCCTTTTCCCCCAAGACCTTAGCTCTCACCTTTTAATATTAATTTTAAAGCTTCCAGAAGCCAATGTACCTCCTCAGAACGATGATTTGTGGCCACAGGCTTTTCTAGCCACCCACTGAGAGGCTGTGGGGAAGCTTGCACAGCATTTTCTCGTTCAGCCATGGCAAGGCAAATACTTCTTTCTCATTTAAGAAACCACTCAGATTACATATTTTTATCTAAAGGGCCTAGTTTTACAGCTAAGCCTGTTCAAAGTTTTGGGGTCAGCTCAGTAGTTTGGTAACAACTTCATATGTCTCTCATCGCACATCTCCTCTCCTTCCCTTATTCCAGCTGCAAAGAGTGCTCCAAAATTCTCTTTGAAGAATCCCAGTATCTCATTAACAAGAACACTGGAACTTGGGAACCTCTGCTGCTCCGGGTGAAGAAAGGGATTAAACTAGGTTAATCCATAGGTCCCTGTCCACTCCACCACCTGTTTTGGAAGGTGCTTTAGTAACAGCTAGGGTTAGGCATTACATTGCCTTAGTGCTGCACTCAAAACTTTCCCACCTCAGCTCCACAAGCTCATAGCCGAGTTGCTTATGCTTTTTGATACTGCACAGCATTTTTAACTCATTATTTCACTGTAAAACTAATCTTAAATTACATGCTCCATCTTGTTTTCTCTCCTTGTTTTTTTGTCCTTTAGCTCTAAAGTTCCTTGTTCTGTCTCTGCAACCATTCCCCTGAACATGTGATTTCTTCATATGGTTATGCTTTTCCTTCCAGCTTTGCAAACTCACGGACAGTATTCAGGACAGTCCTGCAAGAAGCTGGATTTTCAGAGTCAGTACACCACTCTGTAACTCACATCACTTAGGTGGGTCATCTTTTTCTACGAAAAACAAGGAAGTGACCATTTAGGGAGATGCATGAACAAGCTTGTAGACTCTTGCACAGTCATAACCCTAAAAAGATGTCAAACTGGTTTTTGACCTTTCTCTTACAGATGTTCCTGGCTCTTCTGTTCTTTATCCAACTTTGCAGAAAAGTCTGCTGAAAGTAAAAATAAAATTTGGGATCCAACTACCTTGAGGAAGAGATGCAGGAACAAAGACCTCTGTTCAACTAGGACTACAATGAGAACATTTTAAACCAGTATCAGCTAAGGCTAGGCTTCTATTGGGCTCCACCTTGCTTGGCCTCTCGCGTAATTTTGTCAGTCTCTGTCAGATCCCATTGCGCAAGCTGATACTGAACTAACCCCAAATTTGCCTCAGCCGAGTTCCAGACAGATTAAGACCACAAAGCAAAGGTCATGTTTTCCCTTCTCTGTGTTTTTCCTATGATCCTTTATCATTTAAGTTGTCCAAAGATCTTGCATTGTAAGTGAGGCGTCAGATCTACTGGCACACCCATTACCTGGTGCTCAGTGATGACCCAGCATGCCATGAAGACCCTCAGAATGGTTTTCGTTCTTTCTCCACCAACTCAATGAACTCATGGCATCTACGTGGGCCAAAGAAATACACCTTACAACACGAGCCAAGAATTTAATGTTGGCCTAACTGAAGTCTTAAAGCTAATGAAGACTTCATTCTGTGGCTTATTACTAGCAGTGGGTACAGTGGGTCACATCAGGAGAAGTAAAAGGCCCCCTTTACTATTTCTTCACAAATTTAAGCCAGTATTTCATAACTCTAGGTTCACTCATTTAGCTGTTAATATCAGGACTCAATTATCTATTCATAACTCCATCGTAACTATGATTATTCAATACATGATGAGATCATAAGAGCTGCAAGTTTCTTCTCAGAGCTTCCAGTGGAGCCATGTGATGTTGTTACCATCCCATTTTTAAAGCCAGGCATCAAACATATAACATGGCCACACCTTAGCTTAGAAGCCACCATTATTCATCTCCTTACCCTTGTAAATGGAGAAGGAAACAATCAACATCTGTGTGACACTGGCATCCTGGCCAACAGACCAGGGGCTGATGCTGATTCCTCCAAAACAATAAGATGCTTTAGCCTGTGCCCACTTCTCCACAGAGCGTGCCACAAAAGACATCCAAATTCTGCAGATCAGGCACCCAAGAGGTCCATGAGACATTTTTCCCATAGCTAATCTCAGATGCTCAACGTTTAGAAGTGTCCAAACACAGACCTAATTGTTGCCCTCCACTGCCAATGACAAGCACATCCACAGGGAGATGCTTCTGTTCCTCTTGCAGTCAGATGCATTAGTGACCCCTGCAGAGAGCACAGCTGCCATGAAAATGGCCAGGGCTGAATTTTCCAGAGCCCTGCTGATCTAACTGCATAGCCACCAAATGCAGAAATAAAACTTCCATAAACAGCAGAGTTCAGCAACAGCTAAGACCATGTCTCCATTTCACTAAAAATTCAGCACTCAGACTCCCAACCCCTGGATGAAAGGTATCAGAGCTGTGAGTCTCCTTGCATTCATCAGGCACTAAGCATAGCTGTAACTGAGAATTGTTAAAAAGAATATCACTGGTTAACTACATTTGCAGGCTACATTCTGAATCAAGTGTTGCCTGTTCTCTTCCGGCTGCCAAAAAGCCACAGAAGAGCCAGATTGTGCAATCACTGAATTCAGCAGAATCACAGACACAGGCCTACCACCTTATCCAGACCAATCTCCCACTGCTTGGCAATCCACAGTACACTGATCTGGTATTAATAAGTGTGCACTCACTCTCTCAGTGCTGATGAACAGGAATTGGACCCAGAGGACCTCTCTGGACCTTGTATGCAGAAGTTGAACATTTTTACCTGCTCATACTGACAAAACTGGATTGTCTCCAACCCCACCTCCTCACACATCCTGGCACAAAGTTAAAAAGACATTAGGAAATTGCCAGAGAGATGGATGACAGTGGGGAGGAGAAGATCCACTGTATTGAGTTTGGTCCTGTGGAGCAAAGTCACACTAATAATGACTGGCATAAAAGAGTCCCAAGATAAGCAATACAACATTTCACAACTGTTGCTCATAAGAGAATGACTATGACAGCTAAGCACAGTCAGCTTCCCCAGACGATGAGGAACATATGATACTGCTTTCCAAGTGTTCGGGAAGTATATATTACTTTACAGCTTTGTTCTGATAAGCATTACTTTCCAAAGGATCTTTTCATTTAAGGGCCTGTTTGCAAAGAGATATGCAAGGGCCAAGACACAAACCAACATGTCTGTTCTAACAAAAGAAGGGAAGTATTTAGAGTGCTGGTGATACCAACAAGTAGCAGGATGAAATGTAAGAAAAAAGAGTTGTGACAAATATCAGATTTAATATCTCACACATTTCTAGCACGGAAAATTTTGGAAATATTCCAGCACTCTTGCAACTGTGACATCTTTTCTAACCTCAGAAATTTAGTCAAGCATATCAAACAGCAGAAAGGACAATGCCTGCTATCAGGCACGAGACAGCCTCTTCCCATCTTTTAACCTGAGTGATCAGGCATGTAGTGTGACATCTTCCCAGTTCTCAGTGGATATACAAATATATAAAAAACTGAAATGTAACCATGTTATTTTCTCTCTCAAAAAGTTGAAAGGGCTACCAGCACTTTCTGCATAATGTTTTCACCACAGTAGTGTCCACATACATTACAACTCCAGCTCTCGGGTCCCCAGCACAAGCAAGATGTTGACCTGTCGGAACAAGACCAGTTGATCAGAGTGCTGGAGCACCTCACCTGTGAGGAAAAACTGAGAGAGCTCAGACTGTTCAGTCAGGAGAAGGCTCCAGAGAGACCTTAATGCAGCCCTGGAGTACCTAAAGGGGGCTTACAAGAAGGCTGAAGAGCTACTTTGTAAAAAGGCATGGAATGACAAGACAGGAGGCAGCAGCTTTAAGCTAAAGGAGGTTAGATTTAGATTAGGTGTTAGGAAGTTCTTTCCTGTGTGGGTGGTGAAGCACTGGCACAGGTCGCCCAGAGAGGTTGTGGACTAACCACTCCTGGAAGTGTCCAAGGCCACGTTGGGCGGGGTTTTGAAAAACCTTGTCACCTGGAAGGTTCCCTAACCATGGCAGTCAGGTTGGAAGTAGATGATGTTTAAGGTTCCTTCCAACTCTAACAATTCTATGGTTCTCCGATTCTACCTTGCAAAATAAGCCCTACAACCATTATAAAAACTCTACAGATCCATTATCCCAAGAGGATACTTGACACTGCTTTTTCAAATGATATTTGTCTCTCTAAGTGATGATTTGTGGACATAGTGCTTATACAAAACCGGAAAACTTTAATATGTAGTCAGGAGTCCCACGACTTTTGCATCAATACTCAGACAGTCTGGATGCTGTCAAAGGCTTCCAATGACTTCTGTGGGGTGAGATTTCACATTTTCTTTTCATCAAGACATTGCTATCAGAGGAATAAAATTCACTCCACTTCTACACTAGCATGTTCCTTATCATCAGGCAAGGTTTCATAAGAGACAGGAAAAGACAATTTGATTTATGTATCTCTCTGTCCAGAATTCTTCTCGGAGGAAGTCCTACCCTGTTCTATCTAAAAAGCAAGAGACAAAAATAACATATCTTCTTACATATTGCTGTTTTACAAAGGCTCCTCATAGACGTTAGACAATTTTATCTCAGAATTCTTGTGTGAAAACATCACTAAAAATCAGCACAAATGGTACCAGCAGTACATGTTCTTCTAAACAAAACTTCAGCTTTTGAAATTTGCAGGTTGAACCAGTCAGACACCAAAGTATGCACAACTTCACTCTTAAGGACTGTCCTTTGTTGTGCCATCTATAAGGTCACAGTAATGACAGTGAACCCCTACTAATAGGAAATGTGCCACAAATATCAGACAAGGTTTAAAATAAAGCCCCCTGTATTGCCATAGCTGTGTTTGTTTGCCGTGGTAAGTATGCACAAGGGTGACTGGAATAAACTCTAATCAACAGAAGTTTGGGGTTCTCCAGAGTATTTTGATTTCCCTGGAATAACTTAGCAGACTGTTGCCAGTCCAGGTAACATAACAAAATAATTTGAAGACAAATTAAGTTCTAGAAGCTGCTTTCAAACAGTTGTGTGACTCCTAACAGAGAGTCAGCCCTTTCCACTACCAGTAATTCAAAACAGATTAAGGGCACTCAGGGCACTGCAGGAATCAACTGCACATGTTTGCTAAGGACAGAAGAGAGTCTTGTAGCTAAACCCTGAGTGAGCTCTGTGTTAACATAGAGACTAATGGATTTAACAAAGTTCATTTGAACACTTGGGTCAGTTTGATTCTTTCGACACAGTCCCTGCAAGGATCAAGGGCAAGGAGAGGCCTGTTAAAAGACAAAATTTTCAGAATCATAGAATCGATTGGGTTGGAAAAGACCTCAGAGATCATCAAGTCCAACCCTTGGTCCAACCAGAAGGCATGTTGCAACAGAAATATTAGGACTTGCATGAGGAAAGTATGAATGTAAGTGAGCAGAGGGAAGAGGGAAAGCACCAGAAGTAACAAGAGACAAAGGGTTAAAAAAAAAGGCATGTATTAATCACCACACAGCACTGTAAGCACGGTTTCACTGAAACAGAAAAGATAAGCTGCCAAGAGGGTGAAGAATATAACTGGAAACATAAAATACCGTGACAAGGAAAACATCAGAATTATGAAATTCAATAACTTTGCACAAGACTTGAAAAAATATTGAAAAGGTGAAAAAAATAAATGATGTGAAAGATCCATGCTTGCATCCACTGCTAAAGACTACAAAAGAAATGTGGTTCTGAACCCCACTAGCCACTGCCAGCTGAGTCCCAGAGATGCAACAGGGTTCAGGTGCCATCATGGAAATAGGTCACTCATATCTGAGCCATGCTGATTTAATATAATTATTAACAACAGGATACAAACTTGCCTTACTCAATCTCCCACTACAGAGAAAGGGCTCTGCTATTAAACTGCGTGAAAATACGTACAGTAAAAATTATGTCCAAGCTCATCCAGATGAATTTTCAGTAAATCCAGAAGCTTCGACATAATTCAAGGAATACAGAACTATAAAGATGACACCAAGACAAGTGATGAGGTTGACAGGCCTGAAAGATGGGATGCCATTCAGAGGGACCTCGACAAGTCCAAGAAGTGGGCCCAGAGGAATCTCATCGGGTTCAAGGTCCTGCACCTGGGATGAGGCAATCCCAAGACAAATATGATTCTACAAAGATAAGAAGCAGCTTGAAGAACAAGTTCAAAGTGGTAGAATTACAGAACTGCAGGAACAAGTACTGACTAACAAACATGGTATTGCCATAACCAGTGGCAGATCACAGGATTTGTTTGAACTCTGTAAGGCCTTCAGTCTTGCCTGGCTGTGTCTTGGCCAGCATGAAGCTTTGATTTATCTTGCAGAGCAAGGTAAGTCTGCTGTTATCCAGCAGGTAAAAAACCCAAAAACCTGCTGTTAGCCAGCAGGTAACAACCGGATTACTGCTCCCTCCATCCACTGCAGCTCAGCCTTGTGCAGTTGTGTGGTGCAATGCCTATGACTACAATATTTTTGGTGTATTTCTGCAATTACGAACCTTGACATGAAACTATTTTATGTGAAACAAACTACCTACAAACGTAGAATAAAATTGCAGCACAGATTAGAAAATAAACTCTTGGCTCTGTGTAGAAGGTGTATTTCCTATAGCCTACATAAGCTGCAGAGTGACGAAAGGAACCCATTATCTTATGAATTAACAACAAAAAAATCCTATCAGTCCAAAATGGTTCGTCATTTTTAACTTAATTTTCTCCAGAGTTACTAGCCACAGAATATTTCACTAAATGGTGTGACAGAGTTTGGTAGTATCCAGGACCTTATATCATATTTTCACATATTCTCACCTCAGTAATTTTTGTCTTTGATTTGAATGTCTTCTCTTCTGCATATTCCACAGCAATTTTTGGTTTGGTTCATGTTGTTACTGATTTTGCTCCTAAGTCATGAAACCTGATGATTATTCATAAATCCAAGTATTTTAGAACAACTTTAAAATGGGACTTTCAAGGATCATTAGATAAGAAATTACAAACTACATATATGCATTCTAAAATCATGAGAGAGATACTCATAATTTAAAATATTTACTTGGAAACTATTCTTTTAATATAACATTCTTTGATTAATCTTTTCCTGTTTCTCTGAGCTCCGGGAAGGCATATCTTCCTATGACAAAGATTTTCACTGAAAGCACTGAGCATAGGACTAAAACAAAAAGCAAGAGAGAGACAGATTATGTAGTCACCGGACACTGGGAGCAAAGGCTTTAAGACAAGCGCAAAGTATAATTCTACAAACCCATTCTGTAAAAAACCTTATCATCAGCACAAGATGTTGCACACATGGTCGGTCCTTAGAGGCTACAAGAAGAATGGAAATGCTTGCATTTCCTTCTGGATGGTAGTAGATCTCTGCTGGATGCAATGCAGGAAGGTTTTTTTTCTTTTTTTCAAGGTGTAATAGTGGCATCAGAAATGTTTTCATTGGAGGTCAGTTCCACTGACCAGCCCCACACATGTGTGGCACTGGTGAATGCATAGAAAAATGACTGTTTAACACCACTTTCACAAATGACATTTTGTTTTGAGACACTGCAGGATATGGGCTGACAAGAACAGGCTGCCCAACTGATTTAAAATCACTGGAGTGAAACATAATTGGTATGCTGTTTATTTCCATACAAATCAAAAGCCTTTACTCTCTCGTTCACATTTACTAAAATGGCATCTGACTAGCAAAACCTGCTGTCCTCCAGGTATTATGATAATCACAAAGGTCAGGCAGAAGAAGTTTGGGGGGGAGGGAATCTCAGTCTAGCTTGCTATTATGGTACCACAGTAGAAGACGGAAAACAAATTCTGTTACCCAGACAATCTTATAAAATTATCTTTTATTTACACACAGACCAACAAACCTATAGTGTGAAGGAAAACTGATTTAGTTAAAATCAGTACAAATTTTAGACAACAGATGCCTTTGTTTCACCTTCAGCTTGGATAAACTTAATATAATTTTAAAAGTGCTATGTTCTAAGCCAAGAGAAAGAAAAAGCATATAGAAACTACTGTGTCACTATCACAGCCTTCACTGGCCTATAGCACAGAGACTTCTCAGGCTGAAGACACCGATCCCTGTTCCTTGAGGCAACATGCTAAATGCTGCTGTTCAAACAGTTACTTGCCTCCTACATTGACAGTGAAAAAAAAAAAGGTGACAGAAACCAACCAGTTGTCAATCTTAAACTTTCAGCAGCTACATTTTCTTTGCAAGTTTTCTTTTTTTGTCTTTTTAGGTGCAAGCACAGAATATGTGTAAGTGTAGGCTTGCACACTGAGACTGTGAAATGTCCTCCCCAGGGCCATGAAGACACTTCACCTAAAATAAGCTAAGGTAAAATAACAAGAGAACATACTGCAATTACATAGAGCCATTAAAGTTAGGATGAATTTAACTCTGCAAAGGTATTTCTTTCAAACCCAGAACTTTTTAACAAAAAGCTGTTTGAATTTTAAAAATCCTTTTCACTATTCTGAGCTGACAGAGTGCATGTTTTGTGTGTCTTTGCCAGAGAAAAAAAGAGAGGAAAGAAGTCACAGGTAAAAAGAACTCTACCCTCTGAAAGTAATTGTTTTCAAAACAGTCAATTTCATTTTCAGTTTAAACATTTTGTAAATTTACCGTGGTTATAAGCCTTTTTAATTAGCTTAAAAACACCCAAAATAACACAACAAAAAACCCTGAAAAGTGGAACAAGCTCTAACTTTCAAAATACAAAATTAAAGATATAACCACAGTTCTTCTCTCTCTTCTCGCTTTTCTCCCACTTTCCCCTTGAGGGTTTAAGCATGTTACTTGTGGATCAACGGCATTTTTTGATGATGTCAAACAGCAATTTTTCCGCATTTCCCTTAATCTCTTTCAGTTTAAATATTTAGGACTTCACAGATTCTCAAAAACAAGCACAAGCTCAGTAAATCTTTAGCTGGGTTGGTGAATATGCCTTCTGTTTATATTTAAAATTAATATTTTATGATTCCTTAATACTTTGGTTCTAGGAAGCAGAGGGAGGGCTGTTAAAATAAAAACAAATAAACCCCAGGATTGCTTTCTAAAAGGGCAAGTTGTTCTGCAGAGGTAGTTTTTACTAACGGAGAGGTTCTTTTGGTTGGTATTTGCAAACCTTCCGCCTTGCCTCAAAAGTCAGTGAACAAGACTGCTTCTTTCAGCTGTTGTATATCAAGGCAAACACAGAAAACAACTCACCCTACCCCAAGTACAGTGAATTCCCCCTTGCTATTCCCTAACGGGTGAAATGGAGGCTATATACCTCTGGGACCAGGTTTTAATTCTTTGCTTGTTCTATTCCTGTTACAGCTCTCCTTGGAGAATTTGACTTGTTACTGGAAGTGAAATGCTTTATCAAAAACAAACAAAGCCAAAACAAAAGAACTCTACATATGCCACACACCTTGGTCTTTCTAAGTACTCTTTACATTAATATAAAGATCTCACGTATTCCTATTAACATTATTCCTGTATCACTCAAAAACACACTTTCTCCCTGTCTCTCTCCCTGTTTCCATTACTTCCAACCTCACCATCCCTTCATCTGTCCTTATTTTCTTCAGGTTGAACAAGCAAGGCACCAGCCTGCCCCACATCAAGCCT
>VZRE01006007.1:0-16566 GCA_013396775.1 Cephalopterus ornatus
AGGTCCTTTCCAACCCAGCTGATTCCATGGTTCATACATGTTGGATACAAAGCCCAGGTGGAGGTTGCCTGATATCTCCTCCTGATTTCTTATACATTTAATGAAGAGTGGCAGAATTAAATTTATATTTCTAGTTATTTTTTACTTAGCTTTTTCTTCTCTTTAAAATAAAATATTAAATTGACATGCAAAATGATCTACTCTACTAGAAAGTTTAAGAAAAGTTTGTATTTTACATAACTGGACTCATCTGTTCTCAGGACAGGGGTTTCTCTTATTCGAATCTTCAGTATTGTGCCTTTTTTTAAATAGCTTGGGAGTGTCTGTGTGATTTCCTTGAGGAAATGAGTTAGATAGAATGGCTGGGTTTCATCACACCTCATTTCTGATGTGCTGCATGTAAACTTCCATGGCTGAACTAATCACCTTAAATCCACCTTATTATGAGTGGAAAGAAATAATAAATTCAAAGACTTGATTCATTAGGTCCGTTTTGCATACCCACTTCAGAAAACACTGGATTGTACCTAAAATTACCCATTTTTCTTCATTGACTTCAAATCTTTAGTGGCCATCTGTCATCATCTGTACTACTTGTAGACATGAATATTTAAATAAATGAATTCTTTCCAACTTACCTTTGAAGTTATGTGGTACTTGGGCAATGTCTAACATTGCATTCCCAAACAATGCATATTTTTTCATTCTCTCTGCACTAAAATTTTAATGCATATAAATGTTAAATAAATTAGATGTTTACAGTTCAGCAAATGAAATATTTTGCCTATTTAACTATTTAAAGAAGGTCAGGTTACTCTGTACTCTAACAGGATAGTCACGGATGTGCGATCTGGCCTAATCATTCAGTTTGGAACGGACATCAGAAGGTAATCTAATCCAGCCTTCTGTTCAAACCACTTCAACAGTAATTTCAGACCAAGATGGTCAGACATTTATTCAGTCAGGTCTTCAAGACCTCTGCAGACTCTTTGGATAATCTGTTTCACTGTTTGACTATCCTCATGGGGAAAAGCTTTCTTCTTATCTCCAGATGGAATCTCTCCTGAATGAGTTTGTGATGTTATGACTCACCCTTCCACCATACACAGTTATGAATGCCATGGTTCTGTCTTCTTGATGACCCCCTCACAGATGTTGTGAAGCTGCTGTTAGGTGCCCTGAAAGCTATCTCTTCTCCAGACTGAACAAACCCCATTTCCTCAGCCCCTCTCACAGGGCAGTCCTCCAGCCCTGCAACCATCCAGTGATCACTAACCTGTTCATACAGCCCAATATATCAGGATGGACTGCTGAATCATGTTTACTCTGTTGTCCATCTTCGAAGCAGAAGTGCTCCCTACTCAATCCATTCCCAGACTTTATCATTATAAGGGTTTCTTCCACCCCAGGAGCAGGACTTTGCCTGAATCTTTGGTGAATTTCATGATCCCATTCCTCCAGCCTGTCTAGGTCTCTCTGAAAGGCAGCTCTTCCCTCAAGCACATTAATTGCCCAACCCTCAAGATACTATATTTTTTGTGTATTATATTATCATAGTTTAAATTGATATATTTACATTCATCTCTCATAAGAAAGGAAGGAAGTTAGAAAGCCAGAAAGACATTCTAGACCTCAAAACTGAGGAAAGTACTCTTTCAAGCTATTGAGAATTTGAACATGATATGACCACAGTCTTTCAGTGCTTAGCAACACAGTGAGTCTGACCTAAAGATGCGGGGTACTGTTTGTCTTTCTGTTTCTGACTACTGTCTTTTCCATAAGAATTAATAAAATATCCTACAAGCATCTAGTAGAGTTTCCTGGTGTCAACTTTAGAAAAAGACCTGGTGGTTAATAGAAATGTTGTGGTGGTTAAAAATCTCATATGAAACATTAAAATTCAGGTTTAAATTCCAAGTCTGAGGATAGACTGAAACTATGGATTGTAACATGGTGTTTGAATATTTGTGCTTGTCTAGACAATAAGGCAATTAAGCTGTAGGTGCACAGAGTTCCAAATATTCTAGATATTCTAGGCCATGCAGATTTCCATACTCATTGAAGAAGATTGTTGATGTAAAAATCTGCTCTGATGCCTCTCCTGTATAGCTATATCATCAATTGCACAAACTAGGGATTCAGAAAGATGCTTGCTTAATCCTAGTGTGAAAACTCTAAGTACTATCTGTTCTGAAATCTATTCTTTTCTTTCTTAGATGTTTTCTCTTAGGAAAAAATCTTTCAACATATGCAGAACAAAAACATATTTCACAATATGTTTTGGGTTTTTTAATGAAACAGATTTTCTGCTTCGTAGCCAGGTCTACCTATAAATATTGCTACATAGTTTCCATTAGTTTAGCTCTGCAAATCCTTCTGTTTCCCAGATTGCCTGCCAAAATTGTATGAACTGAAAAATAATTGATATAATATGACTGACATAATTTTTAGCTGATTTTGCAAATCAGCACATATTAATTTACTCTGATTACTTCTAGTAAAATAGTTGAAATGGATTAATTTCTTTTTCCTTACAATTAATTTCCCTGAAGAGACCATCTGGGACTGAGAAAATAATTTAACATATACAAAGGAATGTTCAAGATGACTATATTATTTATTTCTCCTGCATTGGGATAATGAACTGTTTCCTATGTAAACGTAAGATGTTGGACATACTTTTGAAAATGTCTGAATCTTTGCCTTTCCTTTGGATGTAGTTCTTCAGTGATTTTGTTCATGGATTTCTTGCAATGCAAGACAGACAGTGATCTGAACTCTGGCACATAGAATTCCTGCCAAAGCTTAACAAAACATTGCTCTCTGACAGTTCTGCTATTTGCAAGCTACTGGACTTCATGGAGGAAGAGAAAATCTGAGGGAAATATGCATGAGAGGTGAAATTCTGTACCAATCACAAGTTCTCCTATGCAGACTGAGAAACTCTGCACAGTAATATAGCAGCATCCACTTTTAATCCAGCAAAATGTAGAGCTACTCATACTGACAAGCCCATGAGTTTGAGATGAGCTATCAGAAGAGGTTTCTTAAATACCGTCAGAGAAGTATTTGGAGATTACAATTGTGATTTGAATTTACAAAGTGGTCAATAGCTGCAAAAAGCTTCAAACAGCTGGAAAGCTAAATCCCCTAAAATAGAAACCCAGCTTTTAAATTACTGGAGGTGCCTGAGCAAACCATAGCCATAACTCTTTTCTACCCGTATAAACATGTGCTGAGCCAGGAACAACACAACCTGTGGCCAGCTTAAACATATGGGTTCACTTACAGGTGTTCTCACTAGCCATGTAGCTACTGCCGAGCAAATGTGAAGAGACTGAGCTCTGCCTGAGCTGCCCTCAGAAGGCACAGCCCATGTTTTGTGAAAATTCATGAAATTACATGAAGGTGCACATGTAACAGAGAGACAAGTCAGTCTAGTACTGTTCCCTTTCCCTGAGAACACCCCTGCTTTTCCAGTAACTCAAAAAAACTGCTGCAAGTTTTCAAAGCAATGTAGACAAAACCGAGTTTTTCCGCCTCAAGGATGAATAGGTAAAAAGAAGGGGCTGAAGAGGGATAAAACATCCTGGGAAAGATGCAAGGAAGAAAAGTCTTACAGATTCAGGTTGTTCTGACAGTACCTGTTGCTAGTTGAAAATACTCTGATTACCTGAGCACTTTCTGATTTACCAGATTTTCTGATTTCATCCTCAGCTGCTGTAAGGTATTGCTGAGTGACGGATATCAGCTGGTTTGTCTCTAGGTATTTGGTTGTTTACATGACTATTGCTTAGTACCATGAGTGATTCCCAGTATGATTGCATTGTCTGACAGAGGTCACTGAGTGATTGGTACGGTTTTGCCTTCTGCTGCAAAATTTCATGCTGTCACTTTCTCATGCTCCTTTTTAATTGAAATTACATATAATTTTTAGAGGAAAGTATTTGTTTAATTGCAGCTTTTTAAACTCTCCTAGGATCCCTTTTTTTCTTTTTTTTTTTTTCCAAGGTATAACCAGAGGAATGGCATGGCCATGATGACCCTAACTTTACACCATGTTCGTCATGACACACTGTGTCAGCTTCCATGGTACAATTAATGCAACATGACCTTATGCCATACTGGAAGTCATAGAAATACCTTTTTCTCCCTTCATACCAGGAATAACTGTTAGAAATAATTTTTTATTGTGTCAACTACTCACTTATATCCAAAATGGTATGTTTTATAAAAAATCTTATCTTCAAACAGCCTGGCAGTTAACATCTGGACTATTTTCTCTAACCTTTAGATGCTCACAGTGTTTTCCCAAATGGCTGTATTTTATTTACCTCACTAAGCAGCAACATTCAGTGCCAGTAACAAGCTCCCCTTAACATTTAACCAATCTATATGATACATTAGACTTATATACTGTGCTTTCATATTTTTCTGGCCAGTACAGAAGATTTGGCAGATCATGATTTCAGGATGCTTGTTCTCCAGATCAAGATGATGTTTAAAAGCAAACATCTTTTTCAGTATCCATATGACTGGCTTTGCTTTGGTATGTGAGAAATTGTTGACGACCCTGTGAGATCCTGAGTGGATAAGCAGAGCATAGCGTGGGCTCAAGAGCCATGCTGCTGGTCTTCAAGAAGAATTTTAATCAAGCATGATTAAAGCTGGGGAGGGAAAAAAGCCTACCATTTTAATTCAAATCTTTCAGTGGGAGAGGTTAAGGTGGTGGTTTTTTGGGGTTTTTTTGTTTGTTTTTTTTCAGATAATAATATAAATTATCAAAGTCAATGAACCTTTGGTGTTTTGTGTCCCCTGAACATCTGTTTTGGCTGAGCTCAAGCAAACTGCTCACATGAATATTAGCCAGCTGATAATTACCTGACTTCTGTTCTACAAAGACTTTCTTTTCTGCCAACTGATGATACTTCAGGTACTTGTTACAAATATTTGTCTTTCATCACTCCACTGCAATAATATTCCTCTTTTGGGACCCAGTGTAATTCCCATTAGAGGAGAAGTGAAGTAATATCCTGATGGTGGCCTTTTGTTCTGGAGTACGGTGAGCTTATGTCTGTCACTCTTCAATTCATTCATTGCTAAGATGGTCCTGGGGAGTTTGCTTTAGTGTTGTTATATAACTTATGGCTTATTCAGGAACTGCTCCTTCCAGAATATAAGAAATTTATCCCTTCACTGTATAAATGAAATAGTTTGGAAAACTCAAGATCATATTTTGTTAATTTTCAAACTAGAAGAGAAAACAAATCACTTTTTATTAATTAACAAAATCAAAACTGATGCTAATAAGTTCATCCTTGTTACAAAGAAAGGTGAAGGGATTTCGTCATGTTGCCCACCTTTGGAAACCTTGTCTTATTTGCCTTAGTTAGGAAAAGAGTCTGTCCAGTCTGTCTGGACAGTTAGAGGAGAAAGATGGATTCCTTCTTAAGTATGATATCTTGTAAATTATTACTTTCCATGGTTTTGATCAGTCTTTGGATGAATCCTCCATTCTTTTTCCCTTGGCTCTGCTCATGACCTCACAGAAAAAAAGGAAAGAAAAATTATAAGAAAGAATGAAGGCAGCCTGATCCTTCCCCAGTATAGTCTCCAGCTTCTAGCAGTAGTGGTTTAGGTAGTTGACGAAGTGGATTTTTCATCTGGCCCACTAAAAGACTGCAAAACAGTTATATACATTGGTTGTGCTTTTTTTTTTAATAGTTTTTTTAGTGTTAATCTATACAGGGTTCAGGATGCAGATGCACACGGTGGAAATATCAAGTTTTTTGTTTTGCTCGCAATTTCTTAACTTTATATTTCCTTTTTGACTTCCGTTAAGCAGGCATTTCCTTAAGAAATATCTACAAAGACTCCAAAAATCTGTCCTCTAAGTGATAATAGCTCATTTGGAACCTATCATTTTATACAGTTTTCCCCATGCTTATTACTTTGCATTTGTCAACACTGAATCTTTTATATCTTTTATTACCCATTCACTTCTGTAACTCTGTAATCAGCATTAGCATTGACTTTCTTGAATAGCTGTGTATCATCAGCAAACTTTATCACCTCACTGTTCATGTCCGTAGCTGAATTATTTTTATTATTTTTACTTTTATTGATAGAATGAACACATGCTCTAATTCCAGTAACCTTCTTCCTTTATGATTACTGCAATTTTATTTGTTTTGTTTTCTTGAACTTATTTTCTTATTGTAAACAGTTACTAATCTGTAAATGAAACTCGTTGCTTACCAAAGATAATTCATTCTAAGGACCTTTTCTACACAAATGTTCTGAAAAACTTGTAAGAGCCTTGTGTATGCAAGTCTGAATGGATCACCCATGTTCATGTACTATTTCACTTCATCACAGAAACCTAATAGCTCTGTGAGGCACAGCTTTCTTCTGCAAGAAAAACATTTGATTATTGATACTGAATTTTCTATGTCATATTTATACATATACATATTCCTACTTTTTCAATTGTCTATCTCTGCATCAGTCCACAAACCTTTTCTTAAAGTTCATTTTCTTATTCTATTACCAAATTCAGCAAGTAACAGTTACCTATAATCATTAGTGCTTTACGTGTCTAAATATGAAATATTTAATCATAATTAATTTAGAACTCTTAAGTGATTCCATGTGGTCCTTGAAATTTGTTTCTCTTTAATTTATTAATTGATTCTGAATCCAGCTCTACACTCATTTCTGCTCAAATATAAACAAACTCCAATCTGTCCAATTCCATTAGCTATTTGTAGTGAATACTGATCTAAAAAAATCTCTATATTTGGTTTTACAGAAAGGTCTAGTGAATATTCTTTCTATTCTTGATTCTCTATCAATACTCTATATCAGGCTACAGACTTTATATCAGGCTTCATATTTTGGAGAAACTTTTGTGATTAAATTCTAATTCATGGACAGCGTTGTTTCAAAATATTTGTGCCTCTAACTTATCATGATTTTGCATTTCATTTTCCAAATTGTACATTAAAAAAAACCCTAACAAAACAAAACAAAGTGTAATTATGTACTTATCTTCAGTACTCTACATTGGGCTGAATAACTGTCATCTGTAAAGTAATTAGAAGACAGGAGTAGTAGCAGCAGATTCAAGTGCTTTGGATCAGCCCAGCAGAAGTAACTTTCTGATTGCTCAGGGTAATCAAGGGTATTCACTGGTGTTATAAACACTAAATGTAGGATTCAGTTACAGTTGTATATGTTATTAATTTGATCAAAAGTACAGTTTCTGCATATTTTTGCAGAATAAAAAGATACAAAAAATAAAGTTGTTGCTGCACTCAGACTGATCTAGTGGAAGCAGGAAGCAAACACTTTGAAATCTTTCAGAGGTGCCTCATAACCTGGTTTTGAGGCCTCAGTGATCATAGCCTTGATCTATGAAATGTGTATTGGCAGTGTCAAGTCAAATATTTCAGACTGTGCAATTTATTTAGGTCTTTGTTTAATAAGGTAAGGAAAAGTAATTTGAAGAAAAATAGCTAAGACGAAGACAAACCTGTAGTAACTGAGCAATCATAAGTCAAAATGAAAAGGGTGTACTCCAAATTTAATGTCATTGCATGCGTGAATTATAATGCATTTATAATGAAATATATGTACCTTCATGTGTACATAGAAGAGAAAAATGGATTCCAAAAAGATCTTTATAATGCTGAATTTCTTCTTATTTAAGCTAGGAAATTTCAACAGTATCCAGTTGCAGAATGTTGCTTTTTTTTTTATTTAACTCCAAACCCAAGAACATTTATTTTCCCTTCTCTCATCAGCAACTCATTGTTTGAGAGGCCTTAAATAATCCTGGCTTAAGTTTAAGCAGGAATTTAAAAGTAAGAGCATAATTTTGCCTATGGATGGCTAGCATGTCTCAGCAAATAAGGATGAGGCTGCTATCATTGTGCTGTGATCAACATTTCTGATGTTTACTCAGGCAATATAATTGTGATTTATTGTCTTGTTATTTCTGTCATGTCATCTCTTGAAAATGAAAATAAAATAAGTGTCTGGTGCCAGAAGCTGGCAGTGAATGACCATAAACAGAGCATTTCAATGCTCCTCAAAAACCTAATTTTAACACAAAAACAAACCTGTTACTGAACAGAATACAAACATGGCATTTTTCCAGACATCTACAACCTACAGATTGAAGAATGGCAGCTGTTAAACAAGCAAGTAGCAAATGTGTGAAGTGTCATTTATAACTAATTGTTCACAGAACAATGAATTTAAATTATTAGCAGCAAGCTACTACTGAAAATTGAACAAAAAAGAAAAAAAGGAAGTGAGGAGGACAGGAAGAGAAGGAAAGAGGCAGAGAAGACAAAGAATGAGGGAGAATAAGATAGAGAACAATTTACTGCTTTCTAAGGGCAGTATTCAACTGCGTCAAAGGATAGGCATGGGGACGTCGCCTCCATTCTTTTTTTTTTTTTCCAGAAAAAAAAAAATCTCCTTGCCAGTGTTATTTTCTTCATTTGCAGCAGCCCTTTTGGGTTTTTCTGCACATTGTCTTGCTCCCCTTCTTAGTGTCATGATTTGGAATCCTCCATTCAAGGACTGCCACAGACTGATGTTGGTCAGCTATACAGCAGCCTGCTGCTTCTTGTCTGAAATAAGACTGTAAATTCCTCAGGATGCTTCCTCATGCTTCTTATTTTGTGTTAGCACAGAAGGGCCCTGGGCCATTTCTGAATATAAGTGATATCAACGCAATGAATGGTAATAAAGGTTCCAGGTAGCTAGAGAAAATTAGGGAAGGGATAAATCATCCTCTTGAAGACTTCTTTCCATAGCTCGATGGTTAATGCAGTAGAAATAGATTAATTCACATGGGCTGGAGCAGTCTCCTGACCCAGTTGACAATATAAGTGTTGTGGATCAAGCGCATGATCACTCAGGCTTACAGAATCTGCTGTTCCTCAGAGCAGTGTCTACATAAAACATGTATTGTATTTGCACTTTTCTGCAGTAGTTCATGCTTTTATTCTCTGTGAAGAAAAACTAGATACTTTCCTGTTCTTGCTCTCTATTAATAATTAGTTTCCAAAAGACTTCTAAAAATAGACCCATTGGGAAGGTTCCTAGAGTGAATTGCGTTTTCAGAGTAAAAAAAATTAAATCAGAAGATTCCTCTTATCTTTGTATATTCTTTTATGTACACTTACTTATTTATGTCCACTTCCAACAAAAAGTTAAGAGAAACATTGAAACCATAGCATACAATTCATTAAGATAGACCCCAAGGGTCTTAGAAAAACAGCGATCCTTTACTGTGCCATCTCTGATTCACTGGCAGAAGCAAAAACTAAATGCAAGGCCAAAAAATCATATGTTGAGTAACACCTTACTCTGTGGCTAGTTTAATTAAAGTCAATATGCCTACTGATGTATATGACTTAGCCTTCCGTCAGTGAGGGTGAAGGTATCATCCCAAGAAAGAGGACTATAATTTTTTGATTTTGAGCTGTGAAATCTTTAAAACTTCTACTTGAGTTCTTTTTCACAAAGCAGGGTGTGTAGAGTCTCACACAGTCCTTTTGGGCAGAAAATTACCACAGAGCACATTGGCACAGGGAGCTTTATTCTTCTATATCATTAATGAACTCAGTTTTACCTTCTATGTTTTGTGTTTGCAAGCTTTGTGTGACAGCTCAGCTCCTGGTTAATACAACAGGGACTGAGCCAGGAACCTTGAGAGCTAAGAACATTAAATGCAACAGCTTGAGCTAAAAAGACAACCTTCTGTAGCTGGGGGCTGTAACACTCATGTTGTCTGTGAATAACTCACTGGTATGCTGTCGTTGTTCTGACTGCTCAGCTCTGATTTACTTCAAGTAATTTCAAACTAAACTTCTTTTTCACATATTTACACTTAAATACCTTATTCCTTTTCACTCGGAGTTTGGCCCTTCATAAATGGCAGACAAGCTTTTCAGATAAAAATGGCAGACACACCTAAACAATTTTTTCTGATTTCCAGTAAAGCTTACTCCAATGATGTGAGGCACTGTTTAACTTTAGCAATGTAAAATAGAATGTCTAACTGAAAATAGCCATCTAGGCTACCTTTATGGGCAATGGAGAGAAGCAAGGAAAACTGTTCATCTCACTATTTTATTTTCCTGCTCTAGTGGAATGGAAAAATTCTGAGACATCAGTCCTTCCTTTGTGTGACAGTCCTTCCCACCTCTAATGAGTACCAGGTTGTGAAATACGAATGTTCAGGGCTGTTTGAGATGCCATTTCCACTTGGCTGCCAGCCATCACTCCAGAATAGAGTGGATTTTTGCACAACATTTTTGTTACGTCTGCCAAATCTGGGCTGATGCCTCAGATACCCTACAACATCTGAATTAGCAGTGCACAACTATGATTAGGTACCTGAATTATTCCCCTGACTATAGGCAATGAAGAGTGGTAAGGGAATTAGCTACACTTTAAATCCTAATTTCAGTGACATTAATTGCAAAACTGATTTAATTTTAGTTGTGCAGGAGCAGACCATTACCTCCCATGAGCCTCAGGTGAACAAAAAATACACCTGAGCAAACAGTTTAGGCAGATAGCAGAGAGTATTTGCAAATAATTGTCATCTCCTTTGCTGGAAAACTGTAAGCATCAAAGATAGTTTTACACAATTAGTTTTCAGCAGGAAAAAGGACTCCTGAGTAAGTTTACCAGCTGGGCTTGAGCTTTATGTGTGTTAAATAACCAAAAACAAGAAAAAGAAAGAAAAACAAAACAGTTGACTCAGAAGATGAGTGAGTAGTGAATTGTGCAATTTTTACATTTCAAGTTTCACTGCTAGGAATATCTTTATTTTTAATCAACAGAACAAAATCACATAGTTTTAAAAAGAAGTGTGCATGATTGCATTATACAGTCATACAATCTACGTCTCTGCAGTTTTATTATGGAAAGTTGTTTGCTTTGTCTATTAAGAAACTGTAAAGAGCCTGAATCAAATGAAATGAGTAGGAGTCTGAAAGATAGTGGAGGGACTGAAATCTCAGAGCTGTTCTCCACGGTGAAGTTTGTCCCTTTCAGAAGAGATCATGGATCATCATAGATTTTTTTTTAAATTTTTTCTGCATTTGCCATAATATCATACTCTTTAGTACTTGATACAATATTTCAAAGCTAAAGAAACAAAATGAGTGTGTGTAATGTACACAAGTTAGCAAAACCAAAATAATTCACAGGTTAATAAAAAGATGTATGAAAACATTTTAACTAATTACAGTTGTGGTGATTTTATGACAACTTTAAGACCATGATAATAAACCCTTCTGAGACTAAAGACCAACTGAAGCAGCATCTTAGATGGATGATAACAACGGAGCAAGAGAGTGATTTACACACTTCTAGGGGCAAATGAAAACTGTAAATAAATGGAATTCCTTTGAAGAATCATTGTGTAAATACTAACCATGTATAATCATGAACAACAGTTCTCCAAAGTTTTGATAGATCTATTTCTCTCCTCCACAAAAACAAAAGACAGAAAGTGGTTTACATCTAAGTTCCACTGGTTTCAGGAAAAAAAAGAAACCAGTCTTCTATGTAGATTAATATGCCATTTCATTGAAAAACAGAATCGGTGTGTTCCAAAATTACAAGGGCTAAAAACACCCACCAGATTCATACAGAAAAACAGCACATTTGCAGAAGAGCCTTTGAGCTTTCAAGCATTTAATTTAAACACTGAATGTGTCTGTTGCTTTGGCTGTCACTAGAATCTGTTGTTTTTATTATGATACTTTCCATATTCAAACAGTTTTAAAATATTGGATATTCATCTTTTCCTTTCCACTGAATTTTTATGGTTTTTGTTATATAAGTTAAACAGAGAGGATTCTTTCTGAACAAGCAGTAATGATATTAAATCTTCATAAGTGCACAGAAAAAGAAACAGGACATCAATAAAAAGTACCTGAAGGGGAAAGAGTTTTGACAATAAACAAATTTTTTAAATGAAAACAAAACCAGTCTCCAGTCAGACACTAACATTAATTCTTGATCGGATACATAACTCTCCATGTAATTTTTTGCCTCTTAAATCCTGCATACATAATTCAAATCTGGAAGAAAAACATTAAGATGTCATTCCCTACTGGGCTACCCAGGCCATTTCAAAGTCTTGGAGCGTTAATTCAGAGACATATCTGTTGAATTATTGTCCTGTGAGAAGCAGAGATCCTCTTTGTGACTGAGATGAAGACTCGAGTCTCTAAAAGTCATGGATCTCTCCACACTCAGAGCCACTGGCAGTGGCCAATGTAAGCTACTTCCTGCGGGTCTAGATGCTTCTGGGTCTCACCCATCAGTCTGCCTTCTCACAGCAACTGGGAGGCATAATGGGGAAAATAGTAACAATAATGATATTATGGCTATTGTTGTCTTACCGATCTTATATGGATTTTCAGAAGATCTAGATTTTCTCCACAGTCCTGCAACTGATATTTAACAGCTTCATAGGCCAAACATTAAAATCCTGCACTGAATAATATTTCTGCGTAATTCTTACTTCATGACTTGGAAACTCCTCCCTTTCTGAGCTGTGCAGCCCTCTAAACATTCTGGCAGCTGATCAAAGTTGACAATTGCCTGGAAAAGCAAGAGCTGTGTAACTCCCAAAATGGGCAGTTCTCTGAGCACAGATGGGTGAACAAAGTATAAAGTGAGTCAATGTCAAACATCACAAATTTCCATAGCCTGGCATATTCTTTAACTTCAGTGAAAACACAAGCTGATTCCTCTGCTGACAGGGAAACATTTTACCTACACCTGATTCAGTGACTGAAGACAGGAATGTCACATTTTAGTGATGTTCAGCAGCTCACATGCTCTCCTAACAGCTTTTTAACCACTATCTGTGACAGCATCACTCCTACTAAAACATAAAAGTAAGTTGTCGGCTTTTGGGTGTTGTAGGCTGAGCTTTTTCAGTTCTGTAGCCACTAGTACTGCCATTAGGACTTTCTGAAAAACTTACTATGTAATTGTGGATAATGCTAATCACAACAAACCTTTGTAAAATGAAGTCCCACATCTCTTTATCTCCCCAAGGACTAAATTTCATATTATTCTTCTGCTGTCAATTTGCTCCTTAGAAAACTGTGGGTTTATTTATTTATTTAACAGTTTTCGTGAGCACTTAAGACGGCCTGACTCAATTGCCACTCAGTTTAGAGATAATTACACGTCAGATGTTATAAATGGACACAAAGAATATATTTCCCTAAGAATCCAGAAGAGGAGGAAAATGAATAACAAAGAGAAGGCTTTAGAAATACTTGTAAGCCACTTGTCTATCCATACCAGCTGTTTGACACTAGCACTCTTCTTGAAATGATTTTTAGACTAAAATCACACAGTGATGCTGCTTCTGAAATGT
Source organism: Cephalopterus ornatus (assembly GCA_013396775.1). Lineage (NCBI taxonomy): Eukaryota > Metazoa > Chordata > Aves > Passeriformes > Cotingidae > Cephalopterus > Cephalopterus ornatus. The sequence continues at coordinate 13,433 of VZRE01006007.1, forward strand.
TAATGTTTTCATGTCTAAGGCAAGATTATTCTTCCATGCAGTTTTTTAGCAGGTAGTTAGGTCCTTGCCAGCACTACCAACATTTTGAATCCCCATTGATGATAGAGTAAAATAACTGCTTTCTGTCTCATTTCTTTCAGGGAATAAATGCTCCTTGTGACTAACACTGCCTTACTCCTCTTGAATGCAGCTGGTTTTTTTCTCATCAGAGTTCAAGTAAATTTACAAGGGTGCTTTAGTGAGAGAAAACTGAAAAGGCTGCTTATTCTCCAAGCTCACTATGTTGTCTTTTTTCTGAGAAACACTCATTGTTCAATAATGATATTCCCTGCTGAACTCACAAATTGTATCTGGGGGAGAGACAAGGAGGATGTTTTGAAGGTTAAATTGAATGACAAGTTTTATCAGTGTGGTACATAAAGATCATAATATATTATTTTAAGTTTTTTTCTGGGCCTGGGATTGCACACTGTCGAACATTCTCTCTGGAGCATATGCAAGATTTTGCCCATGTGTTTGGAGCCTAAGACCTCCAAAAATCTGCTGTGGAGAGCCTGTGGTTTTCTGGTGGTCCATTAGTGTAATGAAAAAGTGGTTATATACTTCTAATCTGTTCTTAGCCACTTCTCATCACTCAGGCAGAACCAAGAAAGCAAGGGGTCTTATCATCCCTTTATTTGGCATCACATCTCTAGCACTATCTGACAAAGATACAGCTGTGTGTCCATTCCTGGTTGGTGGGATTGCTGAAAGCATCCTGCATAGGTGTTTGGAGAGGTGACCCTAAGGATCCTCAACTGAAGAGCAAAGACAAAATGACAGGAGAAGTAGGAAAGAACAAAACATTGACTCTTGTGTTACCTCCTTACCAAGGAGGTTGTGCCTTCCTGCTTTGGCAACATGCTGGATGCTTTCATGCCAGTGAGTATCATTTGTCACAGTTGGAGGCGCAGTATAGTAGGACCTTTGCTCCACCTTTCTCAGCAAACCTGCTCAGGGATAGCTCAAAACGTACGCTGCATTTTTCTCACGGCCAGCCCGTTCCCTCAGAGCACCACCTGTCTCAGGCACTGGGTGAGTACTTTTGACAGAAGAAAATAAAAACTCATTGGCTTAAGTGAACATATCGAAAACCAATCTAGATCAAAAGAAGCAGCAAGTCAAAATTTTGGTTGCAGCCTTGGGAGGCAGAGAAACATAGAAGGAAGTGACAGCAGATATTAAAATACTGTATGTAATGTTTTGCAAACAAAACCCCTGATATTTCAGATGTTTTTGCAATAAATCTGGTAGAATATTACATAGGTCATCACAGAAAATCTTTCAAATTAATATGGCAGGTTTGCTATGCTCTTATTTATGAGATTTAACCATTTTAATTTCTCTGTAACACCAAATTATTGCAACCATTTGGGATTGAGGTCGAACAGCTTATTTAAATATTTAATAATTGAAAACATGCAATTCATTTATTTCTTTCCTCTGAAAATTTAACTTCAAAATATTTTAAATTCTGTAGGAGAAAAAAAATCCTTATATGGAAATAATTTGAAAGTTCATCTGTATTTTGCTAAGTTCTTGAGTTCAGTGCTTTACATCGTGATGTGGCAGATGGACTCTGAGGACAAAGAAATCATTTATAGCAACTATGTAAGATACCTCTCCAAACCACTTCATCTAGCCTTTTCTTACTGGCCCTAAATTTGTGTCAGATACTGTGGAAGTCCTGTCAGTATTTATAATCTGTAGCAGAAAAGTAAAAGTGGGAAGGAATCTTAATAATTATCTTAAGAATTTAAGAATTTGTTTTAAGCATGCAACTTTGCTTTTAAAGCAAGGAAGATGTTAAGATATATAAAAAATATCATAGAGTATACAGGGAGCTTTACAATGTCTTTATAAAAACCCATGATTTAAATTAGCCAAGAACATTTGGAGAATTGTATCAGGTATCTAGAAGGCCCAAGAAAAGCATTACTAAAATGGAAAGACTCAGAAGACAGTCATAAAAATGAGGCCTAGCAAAACTCGTAATAAAAACATAATATGTGAAGATTTCTTAGCATGGTGAAAAAACTAATGATAGAAAATCATTAATGATATATTGAAAGTAGATTGGGAACTTCTTAATGTATCTTAGAACAAGAATTGATTTTACATGAGAAATGGAGGTAGGATATCAAAACATGGTAAATGCTGAGACAGGAACTTTATAGAAAACAAAGGAGGAGAGGATGTTTGTAAGTTCTCCAGAGTTTTCAGAATTATAATCAATTATAACTAATGTTATGGAAAGAATATTGTACCTTTTTTAAAATTAGGAGAGAAGAAGATAAATAAATATCTACATACTGTCTTACAGTCTCTGGTGTTGGCCAGTGTTAAAAGATGGGTTAGTGAGTTAGAAAAACACATGGATTGATCTAGTAGGATAGAATTGCTTTCAAAATTAAAGGAAATAATATAAAATTTGGCTGTTAAGGTTTGAAATTTTAAACTCAATTTAAAGACTCAGCAATTCATTGATCAAAGGAAGAGGAAGCCCAGTTTAGAGGATACAGTAAGACAAAGCAAAAAAACTAATAATGTAGGGAACTTCCTAGCGCTTATTTGTTGATTTGCTTTGTTTATCTACGGAGGGAAACTGAAAAGATAAATTCTTAAGACTTTTATTTCCCAGTCCAAAATAGTTCCTACCTTTCAGTTCCACAGATACATAAAATTTAGATGAAACCATTGGTGTCACCAAGTCACAAATAATCCCCATGGTCAAGCTAAGACTCTGACTCCCGGTAGTCTACAGTGGCTGACATAGCTATGCTTAAATTTTCAGCTGACATTAATGTTAAAATGATCCAGAGTGAGTGTATTGTTTTATTTATGCAGCAGAGGACAGATTTTTATCTCCCTTTTTATTTTATTCAACAACCATTTCACCCACTGCTGCCTGATTCCCATCTGCTGTCAGTGTCTGAGGTAGCCCATGAGAGCTGAGGCAAGGCTTCCAGAGTAGAAGATTTGTTCAAATTTCCTTTGTTTGGCCACTAGATGACTCTCTGTTCTATTGAAATTTAGCAGGAAAAGATATAGGCCCTGGCAATACAAAAATTGATGTTAGGGTGGGGTGGGGAAGA
>VZRE01006007.1:16578-33741 GCA_013396775.1 Cephalopterus ornatus
GGGGTGGGGAAGAAAGGGGGGAGGGTTGGGTTTGGGTTGTTTTTTCATTTGTTGTTAATATTAGTACTTCAGTATGCTTCAGGCAGCATGGAACACTCTACCTAAGGGTTAAGACAAAAGTCAGGCTTACGTATTTTTACAGCTGAACTCCTTTTTTGTTTTGTTTTTTTCTCTGTCCTTTAAGACTCTTCAGAGACTTAAAGATAAGGAATCATACACACACACACACACACACACACACACAAGGAGAAAATAAGCAACCTTGACAAACCTAACAAGCAAAAGAGAGATTCCAGTGTTGATATCATTGCATGAAAAAATAGATATTGGTAGGAAACAGTGTTTGATGGTCATTCCTCTGATGATATTTGATCCCAAAATCTCCATATAGTTGCAATTCATTCCTTCAGCAGTTTCGATCTCTTCATAAGAATTGCTACTACTACTCCTACACTTCTCCCAAAAAAGCTTCAGGATGGTGTAGCATAAAAGTTACAATTACAGTTTCTCACTTCTCTCCCTTCTGCCTGCCTCTTTGCTATGGCTGAGAAATACTACGATTTCTAATAATAAGAACTTGAATGCAGGTGTATGGAAGTAAAAAACCTCAGCTCCAATCTGGCCTTCCACACTGGAGCAAGGTCTTGATGAAAGTCATTCTGAATGATGAATTGTAGGGCCAACTGCAGAGCTGACATCTGCAGCACTTTAGAGCCTGAGAAGCTGAGTGAGCTGACCAGGTATGTTATGCAGACTTCTGAAGAGAACTGTTGGACAAGGACTTACAATAAATCCCAGTCTGCTCCCATGTTTTCTGCTGAATCAAAGAGCAGATGGTATGGCTCCTATTTGGTCTTCAGAATCTTAAGCAGGCACTGTGCTCTGAGTAGGAGGCTATCCACTGTTATATATTAAACTGGATGGCAACAGGCAACTCAACAAACCAATTTTTTTTTAGAAGTACTTCAATTTGTTTATGAAAAGTCCGGGAACTAGCACTGCTACAGCAGATGTTTATCCTTTTTCTGGATGATTACAATCCTTCCCAATATAAATTACTGTCATGTGGCATAAAAAAGTCCAACATGCCCCAAGATTCAAATACATTTTACTGTGCTGTTGGTTGCTGCTTATGTCAGATGGAGTGAGACGACTTTGAAGATCGTATGAAGTGAATACTTACACAGCTTAGTTTTTGATACCATGATAAGAGTCATCAACTAAACACATTATTTGTCCAGATCTAGGATATAATATTTTCAGAAGACACTATAAAAAGACAATTATTTGATCAGCAGAAGTTTAGCATGATATCTGAAAGTATGAGAAAAGAGCTTTATTTTGGTTCCCTATTAAAATATTCTAATCCTCAAATGCAAGCTGGAAGTAAAACCAATTATAGCTACTTACAACTGAAAAAGTGTTTTCATCAAAGTGATGGGGATTTCTGAAGTATTTGTATTTTCATATACATTTTCAAAATTTATTCTAAACTGCACTCATAATGAGTGAATTAATGAATGAATAACCATTTTAATTTAATAAACCAAATGTTAACAACATCTTTCCAAGGATTGATATTGTCACTTTTTTTCCAAGATAGGATTATTTAAATGTATTTGTAAATTTTTCCAGTAATGAAAAAAATAGTAAAGTTCAAGCCTTTGAAAAAAGGAAGACCTGATGCAAATTATATTACTGTAAATGATATTTCAGTTTCACTCATGGCTTTATCTTTGATTCTCTTTTTATGCTTCTAGAGGAATAACTTACACAGGGACTATGGAGTGGTGTTGGAATTTCTCAGGCAGCCATTTTCATTTGATAATTTTCAGTCAAGTGTGAAATTCCTGAAGGGAGCATTTAAGATTCTGCACCACATTTTTTAATCTGGTTATCCTTTATTCATCTGTCTTTCTACATAGGAAGTGTCATTATTTGATGACATTTGATAAAGTGATTTATGTCATTTGATAAATCAGAGCTTTTACCATCAGAGCAAAATTGAAGAAGTACAGTTGAGGAGTGAAGTAAGCGTATGCAAGTGCTTCCTGTCAAAGTCTTGCATTGTAAAACTTGTTAGCTATGACCTAAAATTCAATACTGGGAAATCAAGAGGTCAAGAAAAGAACTTGCAGAAAGGTAGCTAGAATTTTTTATGACTTAAATTCACCTTTGATACTAGAGAACTGTGCAACATTAGCACTTCAATGTCTCCCTCATTTTAAGTAGTTTCATGTTCTGTGCCATGGCAACTACAGGCAGACTATAACCGTGAACAAATTGAGGCTAGAGAGAGCTTCAGAATCAAGTCTGGCCTTCATTCAAAACCCTTTGAAATGGATGAAAGGATGTCTATTGACTTTGATGGACTTCGGCTTGAACTCTGCCAGATTCTAGAGGCAGACTTGGGTTCTGATTATGGCTCTAGATGATGTTGATGTATTTTATTCAATTGCTCCTTATTTATAGGTATTGAACAGCACTTGGAATAGGTCCAGAAATATGGGACGTTTGCCTTCAAGAATGATATAACAGTGAATGCAAAAATATCACCCTGTTTTAATGCCTCTGAATTTTATGCATTCAGGATATCATCCATCACTCCAGAATTAGGCCAGGGGTGGGGGACTGTACAGTGAGGTAAGATAGAATGCTCATGGGCAAAAGAGGAAAGGAAATACTGTCCACATTAGAACTACTTCTGTAACCATTCAGGCCTGGGTCAAAATTGCACTTATCAAATTGCACCAGAAAATATTTTTAATTGCATTTTCACCAGATTCCAAAGCTGCCTGACAGTGAGGAAAAGCAGGGCTTCAAGCATATCAAGCATTATACATAATAAATAATACAACATAATATATAATGTATATCATAAGTTATAAAGAACTGTCTATAAGGGACTGTCAGATCAAGAGCAAAGTACCTTTAGAAAAGACAAAGACGTGACTGTTTCTGTGATTTTACAAAGTAAGACTAATCTTTGAAAGTTTGTGGCCTTTATTTCCACTTTTGCAAGAGGAATGTGCTGATCTAAGAACATGACAAGGAGGACAAATGGTTTACCACCTGCTGCCTGAGCACTCACCCGCAGGTCACCAGTCTTGTCAAAGAGATTTGCATTGACAGAATATGAAATGGCATTACCTCAAAACATATAAGATTATCTTTCCTTTGAAGAAAAGCAACAGCTACACTAACTTTGAAGTTTGAGGACAGGAAGGCAATTAGTTCAAAAGTACTAGACACAAATGGGGAAATGAATTCAACATTGCCACTAACAGAAACTGGCAGTTTCAAACCCTGAAAGATGGACTTCTTATAGCACTTTTCAACTACAACTCCCCAGCTAGTGAACTGGTTTTGAACCGTAAGAATGGAATCACTTGAATAACCATGTCCAATCCTCAAAAAAGTTAATCTTTCTGCTATACGTAAACAGATTTCACAGAACTTCTACTCTGTGTGCCACCAGACCCTCACAAGCCACATATGGCTCCCATAATCTACATGTCACAGGAATAAAGCAGAGGAGATTGTGGGAATTGCATGAATTCTTTTAAATAAAACTTTGCATATGATGATAGAAAGTGGGCTACACTATATGCTACAGAAGAGAAAACTACTTCCGCTGCTTGCAAATGACTAAACAAGAATCTGGTTAATGAATAAGTCCTTGAACATATGAACAAAATACAGCAATTAATCACTTGAGAAATTACAGTGCTATTAAGAGTACCAAACTTGGGTCTTCTGCCTGCTTTTAACTATGTCTTAACTTCACCTTTCTTCAGTTTACATTACCTTAACATCAGAGCCTCAATTTCAGAATTTGAGATTTCTCAGAGCTCTGTTACAATCTCTTACATCTTTCTAACACTTTTTGTCATAGTTTTGAATAACAGCTAAGGTGAGCTATTAATCTTGAAATGCATTAACTCAACCACAAGTAGTTACATTCATTCCTTACACTTCATTCTCCTCAAAATCATCCACCGTCTGCTTGCTGTACTGACCATCACTAACACTAACTGAGTTTCAGTGAAGACAAGTGAATATATCTCTGGCTGCCTAGACATTCTGTCATCTATAGAAATACAGAGCATAATAAACCCTTTACTAGTAAGGTTACCCAGCTGATGTTCTAGAGGACTATGAGCTTTTTTTTCCTCATAATACAAGGCATCATATTAAATGTAATCTATATTATGATGATGATGATGATGATGATATTAGTTAGCCACATCTTTTCTGCCTGGTATGCTGCCTAAGATTAAGATAAGACTAATGCCAATAATCACCTGAGAGTTTTCAGCAAATATAGAATATATCTGCTCTTCTTTCTTTTTTTATTTTTTTTAAACAGAATCTGCCGTAATTAGCATAAAACATGAATTCATAAATATGTGCTGATAATTTTTTTCTCAGGCATGCTTGAAGATTTCATTAACAATATTTAAAAGTCCAAGTCTTATGGAAATCAGCTTTAAATTAAAACACCTCTCACATTATATCGCCTCATAAAAGTTAAAACATCCTAAAACAAGCCATCAGATTAACATTTTCTAAGGTACCAGTGGTGAATTCTCACAGTGGAAATCTATTCCTCTGGCAGGCCACCAGGCAGGCTGAATTTAAATTTGGCAGGCTGTAGTGCAGTGTAAGGTTTACTTGTTCAATCAAGCATTCAATTAACTAACATGTCAGTATGTTGGTCCTTTGTGGGACAAATAAAAGGCAGCTAAAGTGCATTGAGCCATCTGAATGGATAGTTGCGTAATTAATATTTGCTTTTAATTTATTGTAAGATGTCCAGATGCTCTGGCAATCAGTTCCTGAGAAATCCTTAAAATAATTGACTGAGTTCTGTAAACTTTCTAGAGGGCAGCAGGTTTTCCTGTTTTCTCTATGTGATTAAAATTGGGCAAACGATTCAGATCCTTTAAATTTTTAAAAATCTTTTTTTATTAATATATTGTTTATGTTTTTGACAAAATTTATCTGTATTTTAATGTTTGTTTAATACTAGGATTTATCTGTTCCCTGTCTCAGACTGTCATTGTTTTGGGACCACACTGCATTCTCCAACTCAGTAAACCAAGATTTATTGGTCTGGGAGAGAAGAAAGCTTGTAATTTCAGGACATTTTCTTAGTTAATCTGATCTTTGTTAGCTGCTCCATCAGTTAATCTTAGTTGTGTAAACACTGAACCAGGAGAGGGAAAGGCATTTGAAGTGTGTTATTTTATTACATATGAGCTGAGATAGGATGAGTTGTCCTCTGAAAGCATGACTCTCTTTCTACTGCTTAGATAAGTAATTTAGACTACATGTACAACTTTTAGGTGAAAAACTGGAGGAGGGGTGAGATCAGAGCCTTTCAGTCTGTTTTCATCTCACTTAACTACAATAGCTATCCTAAACATTTCCTATAGCCATTGGAAATTCAGGTGTCTTCAGAGAATGACATAGCTTGAACATTCCATTCCCATTAAATACTGAAAAAGCCTAAGTCTATATTGATAATTGAAATCAGGTGAATCATATCTTTATGTGGCAAAACTTTGCATATCATGAAGGCCTGAGAGTGAATGGAGTGCTTCTCAGCTAAGAAAAAGATTGGCTATATATACTTAACATCACCTGGTGACACTGATGCTGTGGGAATGGCAAGGACATTTCTAAATATGATTCCACTGGTGACCATTTGTCGGTCTCATATGGCACTACAGGCCCTAGTGGGAGGTTCACCATGTGTTCCACTGTGCCTTTTCTGACACACTATTTTGTACGTTTGGCAAGTCCTAGAACTGATTTTTATCTCCATTCCCTGTTGCATTTGCATTATGTACTTATGCATTCCCCCCACTCAGACACTGGACAAAATGTCATTTGCAGAAGGATCATTCCCACAGCTATCACCCCTGGCTTATTTTTCCTCTGACCAAAGTTGTATTGATTTTTCTACTGCCATCTTCCTCGTTAACAGTTAATGATCCCACTCGGTGTACAGACACTAGAGATGCCAGTATCCTTGTAGGGGTTAGCTGTGATCACACAGACATCCTGCCACCAAAATACAAAAAAAAAGTAATAACAGAGATCCCACAAGCATTCATCTACATAGACACATTAATTTGAATGGTAATAGAAACCTCATCCAGAAGGGGTAGATTAGCTCATAAATCAGATTTAAGGAAGACCTTTTCAAACTTTACATCTCGAATTCAAGATATATAGAGGGTTCATTTTTAAGATAAACTGCTTAGCAGCTACTGCTTTTTTACATGTAATACACTAGGCTAACCTATATGTTTAAAAATCCTAATATATTTAATGTTTAGTAGGATACAATACCAAATTCTATGTTTTGCAAGATTTATTTTACAGCTATGAAAGCTTTTAAAAATATGTGAGCCATATTTTCCAAGCTCCACTTAATCTATCTTCAGTACTCAGTTTCTGACTGGATTCTGCTTGGGGACTTCATTTTCAGGAGGCAGAAGTTTGACAATATTTGGGAAAATAACCAGTTTGAGAGATCTTCAGTGAAATACTGAGAAGTTGAGGCACCACAAACGACTAGTCATATTTGTAATACATGGAACATTGTGAACAAAACCAATAAAAAACTGCTTCATGTTTTTGAGGTACTCAGTCTGAAACTAGTTCATATAAGGTTTGGAATAGTTAAAGAATATGACTTGAGTTTTCCTGCCAATATGATAACTCTTTTACAGTCAAAATGGTATGTATTCCTTTTCCTTAGCATTGTTTGTTACTGTAAAGCACACCTGATTTTTATTTTTTTTAAATCTATGAATGCTGTAAATCAAATGGCTCCCTAAATATCAATACAAATCTTATTTCTGTTTCAAGGAAATAAGAAATATATGACAGTCCATAGCTGAACATGAAAAAAATTCTTCCTCTGACATTTTATTTCCTGTTTTATTTCCATTCACGTTATCTTGGACATTATTCTTAGGAAAGTCATTAAAAGTTCAAAGGTATGTATGAGATTAGGGCTTTCAGGAGAATGAAATTGAAGATCAGTTTTCAGTACTGATATCTCTTGCAGTATGCAAAAATTTGACATTTCTATTGCTCTTGGGGTATATTATCAGCAGACAGTGAACTTAACTTTGGGTTCCCATGGATTAAGAAAAGTTAGTAGCATGCTGTGAAATGGAAAAGTAAAAGATTATCCTCTTTATTCAGCATATGTATGCAGGCTTCTAGCATGCCAAAATTTAAAGGGTATAATTTCTATAATTGGTGTTCCTAACACAGTGAAAGTTTTATCTGCATGTTTCTGAGCTTATCTGTATACAAAAGCACAAGAAGTATAAAAGAACAGCCCAAGATTTCTGCTGAGCATGACTTTATTTTTAGAGTCTTTTTTTTTTCCTACCAATCTTTTTTCCTATATTTATTCAACTTGAGAGATAAAGTAGGAAGCTCTTTTACAGCCCTTAGCTAGAGCTAATGGGACCCAGGCAGTATTACTGCCAGGATGAATCTGCATATTAACTAACCCTTTGTGTAAGGGTCTAGCACCTGACACTCTTTTATATTGCCATAATTAAAATGAGTTGATGGGTCAATTAAAGTGAACTTTTCGCTATTAATGACCTTTGATTACAACTAACTGAAGAATCAATAGTATGAAGTCAGCACAGGCTGGAAATACTAATACAGAAAGCCTGTCAGATGCAGACATATGTAACTAGGTCTGCATTTAAAACTAAAGTAGGGTTCTGGCATATGTTGTCATACAACATATCTCAGTTGCATCATTTAGTTTCTGATAAAGATTAATGCATTTATCTGTGTTCAATTAAGTTGTACTTTAACATGCAATCTAATTTTCTTAAAAGTAACTGTTGCTGATGCTCAGTCCAATGTTTTAATTACCAGCAATGTTATGGTGGTCCGTGATTTGTTATGTTGGATCTACTTTTAGTAGCAATACAAATATTTTTATTAAAGGGCTTCAGTAGGATAGGTGAGTGAATTCTCTTTCTTCCACAGCCTCTGGAAATACAGAAATCTCTGGGCAAGGATTCAGTTCTGACAGTGATTTCTAGTGGGCTTGCACACAGAAAAGGTCTTCATATCACCACAGGTGGTTTGATGAGCATGAAGAATTTTGGTAAAATCTATAATCTTTCATTAGTGTGACAAAAACATCATGGGTGAGGACACAGAATAATGGGGCTATTCTAGTTCTGGAAATGAAATTTCATTTGGCAAGGTCTCAGCGGTGTAACTCTCAGCAATCCAGTCCACACAAAGAACTCAACAGGTCTTGACAGACCTGATTTTCATCCACAATCCATTAGGTGAAGTTTCCAAAAGCAGTCAGTGCTAGCCTAACTGTGGCCCAAATAACTTTGGTGAAAGTTCACTAAGGAGTTCAATGGAGAGTGCCAAATCAATAGTAAGTGCTTTTCAAAGTCCCACCATTTAGTCTTTGAAATAAACATATCAATTAAAAAAACATAATATGAGAAAAGCCAAGAAATATCAATGCCAGCCACTTCTTTACTTTAGAACAACTACACAACAATAGTTGAGCATGTCTGAACAATGGAACACTGCAAATTCCCCAAATATTACAGTGAGGGGGAACACATTCAAACTATGAAAAAACCTTTGTGGCACTATCCATTTAAAGATGCCAAAGAGAAAAATGGATGGATACTTTTATTTATAAATACACAAGTCAGTAGCAGCATAGTTAATTTTAAAAGGGTACTTCATTATTGCAAAGTGTAGTATTTCTTGATATTTTTCCTCCAGTAAGTAGCAATATGTCAAAACCCACATATTTAACTCACTGCTCTTGATTGTCAGAAGACCATGGCATACCCTAAAGAACAAATATTTGAATAGTGTTGAAATCCTGTCAGCAAAGTCTTGGGTATCCATCTGTTGCACAGATAATATACATACTGAAATGACTGCCATTTGTTACCAATACTAACAAAATAGTCAAGACTTCTTGTGTGTGTATGCATAATATATGTATTGCATATCTGCACATACGCAAATCTTATGTATATACAGTACATCTATTAGTTATATGTCAATATACATATAAATTTCTGCTTAAATATTTACAAACAGTATATTTTTCAGGTTTAGTTTTTATATTGCTTTCAGCTGACTGAAAGGGCATATGGAAACAATAGGGACATATGGAAAAAAAGATCTGTTTTAAGACCAGATTGTCATATGTTTACTCATGTTGAATAACATACAAGAAATATTCCTTCTGTGGCATAAAATACTCTGTTGTGAAGAAGTGTCACAATGCAGCAAATTGTATTTATTCACACTGTTAGATATTTGCCATTTATTTACCTGCAGCAGTGATAGTGTCATGTCAGAACTAAATCTGGGGTTTGATTGTTAAATTTATTTCCAAATTGTATCCCATGATAATTTTCTTGAGTCAGGGTTTCTCTTTTTTTTTTTTTTACACAAACTGGGAACAAGCTCTTACCTCTGCAGTATAGAAATTACCAAGACGGATTATTGAGGTCTCCCATTTATAAACATTACGCTGTTTAGTTTACAAGCTTAAAAATGTGACTTTCAAAATGTATTTATAATGCCACACTGTATCCAAATAGTGTTTAAACTGAAAAATTATTTGCTACTTAGGGCTGTTGAGACACTGCACTCACCCTATTTTGCCTAGGCAGTAGCACGGGTCTCCAAAGTGTGAATGGTTTTATGCGTGAGGTGTGCAGTTACTCACCCTCATACACCTTGGAGAAGAGAAAGAATGGAATTTCAAGCTTGTCTCTGAACATCTTCCTTGAACAGCCTGAAGCTGAACTGCAAACTCTCCCACCCTTTTCTGCTGCTCCCACACTGGTTCCAAAGTCCGCCTGAGCTCCTGTCAAAACAGCCAGAGATATTGGCTCTGCAGAGCGTCAGAAGCTCAAGCCTGTAATCTAAACTTCAGTTTTCTATTTGTGCCCAACACATGTACCCATACAGACACACAAGAGAAAGTCAAAGGGATGTTTGAAAAGCATTAACCCACTTCACCTGGGAAAATGCCAATTTGCATAGATGATTACTATATGTACAAGTAAGAAAACATAATTAAGGCTCTTCTGGTAGACATCACACACGAGCCTTCCATTAAATTCTATAGGAGGTTGATGCTGAGGCCTTGATCCTCGCTAGTCCTACTCCTTGATTTTAGCCCAAAGTAAATGCCACATGAAGGGGATAGATCTTTTATTTTAAAGATCCTGATCCTGCAAACAGTTTTACATAAATGGATCATCTGCAGAATCAGAAGTGCCCCAAGGCCCCATAATAAAAATATGAAAAAAAAAAATAAAGGCATATTTTAAATCTGAATGGCCTCTGTTAATGGAATAGACATTTCCACCGAGATACATTATGTTCACAAAATATTCAAAATTAAGAAATGAAAGTGCATATTACTAGCTCCTCAATTATAAATCCTCTAGGAAAAAAATCCTAGTTTACTTCTCAAAGGTAAATATGGATAAAGTAACTGTTAATTCCATCAGCATTTCAATATAAAAAAATAGAACTTCACTGGGAATTTGGATTATTTAGACAAGATAATACTATTTTGCAAAAGAGATAGCGCAGAAAGCCACAACCACTTTAAAAATACAGCACTGGCAGTTTATATCTGTATAGATTATATCTAAATAATCTGAAACAAATCCACGGATATGCCCAGTAACAGAAGATTCTTAGTTCATTCCCTTTTTTTCAACGTAACATCTACACTGCTCTCTTTTTGATTTACAAGCAGTTAAGTACTTGATCCCAGTATTCATTAATTTTCTTGACAATAAAACTGTAAAAAAGCCCTGACAGAATAAAATAACATCAGGTCAGAGGATCCGTGAACATAGAGCGGCTTTACATGTCAAATTTGAAATCAAAGTACAAAAAAGTTAAATATTTCATAATAAGAAAGTCAACAAATAAAGTCCAGACCTTCCATGGAAACACTGACACTTGAACTAACAACAGCACTTGATCACACTGTAGTCATATATTATTATCTTTTAAACCCTAATTCTGCAGTGAACCTGCCCTCAGCGTGCTAGCCCAGTCATACCTCCTTACATATTTCTGGATTAATTCTTTGGTACTGGGACTTCCATCTTTCTCCTGGGTTCTAAAGCAGAAAGCACACTGTCTTCACACCATAAGCAGCAACACTTAAAACCTTTTAGTCACATCCAAATATAATCATGGGCAGAACACTGTCCATAAGCTGCTCTAGTAGAAATCTTTCATAGAAAATAACTAAATCTTGAAACTAGCAACAGCTACCCCAGACTGCTACTTTCTCTGTAGGTGCAGACAGAGGGTGGGGAACTGGGCAGGCTGAGGTACCTGATCCCACAAGATGCTGTGTGTCTTGAGTGAGATACAGCATTCCTTCAACCCCAGCAAACACTGGCTGGAGTTACAGATGTTCAATACATCGCATAAACAGGTCTATAAACTCTGGTAGAGTTTTGCACATTACTTACCTGAATATGAAAGACACTTAAGTGAAATGAGGCAGGATAATTAAGACTGTTCACACTCTACCACAAACCAAGGACCAGGTCTTGTTGTACCTTCTTTTAACTTGAAATGCACTATATGGATCAATAGCATATTGCCATAAAATTTATGCTATGAGGGTTTTGGTTTTGTTTGGTGGTTTGTGTTTGTTTTTTTTTTTTTAATTTTTTTTTTTAATTTTATACAACCAGAAGACTTGGAAGGAAAAAAAGAATTCTAACAAAGGAAAACAAAGTAATCTGGAAACATAAGATGGAGACAAAATTTGACAGTGGCAAAACCTATTTTGCCACCCATTCTTACAGCCCTCTCCTAATATGCAGTCAACAAACAGTAAGCATTTTGGTCATGACAGGAAAACATTTCACAAAGGCTCTCTCTGTTTCAAGAGGACATGAAATGAATTTTTAATAAAATGTTAGTCTCAAAGCTATTCAAAAGATTGCATTGGGAAAAGAGAAAGAAAATTGTATATAAGCAAAATTCTATAGAACTGTTATCCAAAGAACTAACAGAAAGCTTGAAATCTGACACAGAAGAAAGACATGCAAAGTATCCTGACATTGCTGTCATATTACAGGTCAGTACTTCAAGAGCAATGAATGAGATGTAAATATTTACCCTAGGTAGCTAGACTGAAGAATGCAAACAGATTCTATAGATATAATGCAATTTGTCAATGTCTTTACTGCGGGTAATGGAAATGTTAACTCCAGCAGGCCACTGATCCTGAAAGATGAGTATAATCAATTACATTTTTTACCTGTCAGTCATTCATATCATTTGCCTTCTTGCAGCTGACTGCTCCCCGGTCTTCCATTTCTTGTTTCAAGGCACTGAACAACTTTTTATATCCACTTTTCACTCAGTCTTTTTCACAGGTTCCCTACTGCCATCTCAGGCTAACGCTGCTTGTTTCAGAGCTAGACTGTTTCCTTCCCCTGTTTTCTCAGTGTTGCCTATGTGCCCTATCTCAGAAAGGTGGCCCTTCTGGTCTCTGAAGTGTCATCTTAAGTGTCATTCTCCTTCAAGGTCCAAAAATTTTAATCACCTCTTACAACCTGATCCAAAGCTCACTGAAGTCAGCAAAAGCCTTTCTATTAACTTCAATGGACTAAGAATCAGGACCAGATTGCTGTCAATAGCTCTGGACTGAAACCTAGCAAGAGAGAAAAAACAACAAAAGAAAGTGTATGTGTACCCTTGTTGTTAATTACAGACTGCTACATGAACGTATCCTAGGTTAATACCATCTGTGACTATTTCCAATATATGCTCTCCAGTCCTTATGCAAAGGACTAAAGCCTTATATTGTTGCACCTGTATCTGTACAAATTTGGAGTTTTGCAAAAGACTTCTGATAGTTCTTGAATAAATAAGAATACCCTAGTTCCTATCACTTCTTTCATACCATTCTACGTCTAGCTAGGTAAAATAAGGAAAATTGTCATGCTTATGAACCAGGTTAGTAAATCCTTCCAAAAAAAAATCCAGAGTTAAAGTGGTTTAGTAGAGTGACGGAGCATTCAGAAAGCACAGTGAAAAGTTTAAAGCCAGCATGTTTTAAATTCTCACTAGCGAGGATGCACAATGCTGTTCCTGTAAAGAACCTCTGCCTTTAATTAATGCTATGCTATTAATGTAACAGCAATTGGAAGAAAAAGCATTCCAGAAATCAACAATAACACCATGCCTCTCCTTCATTCCTCTTGCCTTCATTTGTTAACATTTTGTTACTTATTCCCTCTTCATGTAATTCTTCCTACCTCTTACAACCTTGTATCTCTAAAGCATATTTTTTATAGGGAAAAATCAGAATAAATTGCTTTTGCCCACCTTTCCTTCTCCTACCACTTCTTAATTTTTTTTTGTAAGTGCCTTGTAAATCCAGTGCTTTTCTGCAATCCCAAAGCACTCCCACCATGTGGTATAGGGAAATCAGTTCTAACAGACAATTTAGGAAATTTAATGGAGTAAAATAATTAAGATACACAACTACTATGTAGAAGGTTCTGTTCACGTTATGGGAAAAGCTGTCATAATCAAACAGCAACTACTGCCTGTATAAAGCTAAACATTCACATTTATTAAAAGGTATGCTGTGGTTTGAGGTTATTTCAACAGTAATTACAATTCACATTTTTACCCCACACTGTACGAACCAAGGTACTTTAGGGGAGGGGATAAGAGTAACACTGGCCATTACCACATAACTTTGCCAAGTGTATCAGAAAGTACAAAGCCAGTTAGATGACCTTCACTGAGGGGGTACAGTTTTGAGGGTAGAGTTGTTTTTTTTGTTTGTTTGTTTTTTTTTTTTTTAAAGATATTTATGCTGACACTTTTATTATAATGAAGTACACTCCACCCTCACAGTTTCAGCTATAGGAGGCAAATGTTTGTAGAAATGAAGTTACTGTTGCAACAGGGTTGCTTATGACATTGTTTAATATAAAAACCAAAAAAATAAAAAGAGTCAGGACACAGTACATTGATAGGGGGTGGAGTGTATCGTAGATACAAAAGAGGGGTATTACTTCTCTTCTGTTGTCTGACATTGATGTGGGAAGAGAGGACAAAAACAAATGCATTTTCTTTCCAGCACTGAAACATGCAAAGACAAAATGCTCATTACAAGTTGTATGCAGCTCAGAATAATAAAAAGAAATGCCCCAGTATACTTTTTTCAATTTTTTAAAGATATATATATATAAATTCTCTGATCTTTCAATTCAAAACTGAGAATTAAGCAATGAGTGAACAGGATCTGAAATACAGACAAGGCATTGCTCACATCACATTAAGAGGCATCTTTTAAATGCTGCTGTGGATTTCTAAACTTACACTGAACAGAATTTTTAGTTGGTGGGAATTTGAAATGCAAGATGAACTTGGCCACATTATGTCTACTTTCTTCAAGTGGAATCGTAAAGAAGCAATAAATTGCTGTTTCAAAGAGGCAACATGCAGAATTCAAAATTACTTGTTTCTTGCAGGATTCTGTTGACCTGTGCATGAAGAGGTATTGAAGCAGTGGTGCAGTGAGAATCACTACAGCGATACAAATCCACAGCTCAAGCACAAGATCCTAGAGGCTGGATCTCTGAGGAGCAACACAGTATACTGTTCTCCAAAATACACCACTTCTTTTAACCAATGAATTTAGTTTGAGGAAAACTGCTGCTCACCAACTTTTTTTTCAGAAGAAAAAAGGCAGAAAGGGTGAGAGAAGGGAAGAGGTGGAAAGAGCTTATGCATTATGATGACATTTAGCAGGGAGCTGCAAACAGAAAGCAAAGGCAAATATTTTAAATGGGATAGATTTCAACCAGAAATATGAAAGTGTTTTTCCCTGTAAATTACTTGCCAGAGTCGGCTGGGACAACATTTGGGTTGCAGCTACAGGCTGAAGCAACATGTTGAGAAACAAAACAAACAGGCATTTATCCCCCACCCCAACACCCCCTTCCTCTCCCAGTTAGGAAAGTATGACTCATACTTTTGGTTGACTGCAAGGCAAGTATTAGCTAGAATCTTATTTAGCTAGATCCACATCCACAGTCCCAGATGTTTAAAACTTATCATGGATTAAAGCCATGAAATAAAAATTAAAGAAATTTCAATTTGAAATTTTATTGGCGTGTTGCTAGAATGGTCAACATCGATCGACAGGAGAGACTTTGTCCACGTACTCTGAGAACAGCCTTCTTGCACCTCCCTCCTTTTCTTCCTCCCTCTCGCTCTTTCAGCATTAATGCTATTAAAAGCCAAAGAAAATACTGGCTATGGGTGTAAAGAATGCTGGTTTTTTTGGAATGTTGCCATGGATTCTGCTTCCAGTCGTGTCCCACGGAAGGAAGGTGCAGCCTCCTGTCTCTCTGGCAGGCTGGTCTCCACGGGCAGGGCAGAAATAAGATAGCCATGTACTCCTGCTCCTCCCTATTCTTTCCCATCCACTATAGCCAAGTCTTTGATCACCCTCAGTTTGCCACTGGCATCGATCCTGCGCTTCTCACGTATTAGATCCTCCAGGCTGTTGAACCTCACCGTGTGCACCTTGTTCTCCGCCAAGTGGATCTTGAGATAGTACTGCTGCTGGTGCTGGGTGCCGGCAGCCGCCTGCAGCTCCCCCCCGGCTTTGAACTCCCTTTTCCCGAAGCGGCACCAGGCGGCGAAGCTCTCGGAGTTAGTCCAGCAGATCTCGTCGCTTTTTAAGCCCAGGTGCCCGCAGGCGTTCTGCACCACCAGCTCCGCCACCAGCGGGCGGAAGCGGTACCAGCTATTCACCACCCGGCCCACGTTGCCCGCGGCCGCCTCGTACAAGCTGTCCTGGCGGATCTGCCCCTGGTGCAGGTGGATGATCTGCCCGCCGCCCACGTACACCGCCCAGTGCGGCGGCGGGTGCTCCGACGGCCCCAGGTAGAGCAGCTCCAGCAGGTCCCCCGGCTTGCAGAGGGCAGGCAGGGCTGACACCGAGTAGACGCTGAGGTCCCCAGCCTGGGGGCCGCTGCTGACCTTGGAGAAGATGCATTCCTGGCCGCGGAAAGCGGAGAACTGTGTCTCGTTCAGCACCAGCTGGTGGTGGAGGTGGTGGGTGGGCGTCTCCTGGCCAGGGCTGCCGGAGCCCTTCACGCCGTACTTGTCTGGCTGGCCTCGCTCGTCCAGGTCCTCCTCCTCATCCGAAAAGAAGTAAGCCACCCCGACGCGTAGCTCGTCCTTCTCGATCCCCGAGGGGTCCCCGGTCGGCAGCTCGCTATAATTCAGGTGGGTGATGCGATCCAGTTGATTTCCCATCAATGACAGGGCGAGGCGAGGGCAGGAATCGCCGGATCTGAAAGAGGGTGGGGTGGGCATAGACAGAGAACAAGAGATGGGAAGGAAAGCGCAAGCAGAGGGAAGAACGAAAGAAAAAAGAAATAAATCAAGGCACATACAAAAGACTTCAGCGATTCCGCCCTAAGCCCCCATCCCTCCCCCACTGCTTCCCTCCCCTCCGTGCAAGGGATAAACTTCCAGTGCGGATTCTTCCCCCTGCCCCCGGGGTGCGGGGCAGGGCAGAGCCCCGACTCCCCGGCACTCTCCTCACGGCACCGCAGCGCCCGGCTCCCAGCGCCGGGCGAGGAGGAGGCTCCCGCCGTCCGCCAGCGCTGCGCGGGGGGACCGAGCTGCCCCGGGAGTCTCCTCTCCCCGCCCTGCGAGGGGAGAGGGCTCCGGGAGGGTCTGGCAGGAGGGTCTCGAGCCCTCCCTTCTGCCACCACAACCAAGCCGAGCCGCGCTGCTTGCGGAGAGGCGACTGGAGGAGCCGCCGGGGCTGGCACCCCTGCCCGCTCGCTCCCCACAGCCCGCCCGGGACCCGGCAAAGAACAAGAAAAGAGCAGGAGAGCGGCTCCCCCCACACTCGAGGGGTACCTCCCGTCCCCCTCCGTACCCGTGGTCGCCCAGCGCCAGAACCCCCCCAAACTCCTTTAAAGTCGTCCTGTCCCCATGGGCGCTGCAGAAGGAAGCGAGCTCCGTCCTCTCCGCCGCTGCTGCCGCCGCCGCCGCCACCCGGCTCCTCCGCCCGCGCCGCTCTGG
>VZRE01006007.1:33964-123071 GCA_013396775.1 Cephalopterus ornatus
CGCCCGGCGCTGGCGGGGCTGGGCCGCCTCACGGCCCCGCCGGGCCCCGGACCCCGGCCCGCGGCTGCCCCGGGGCTGCGCGGGAGGCGGATAGCCGGGGAAAGGGCGTTAGACCACCGCGCGAAGGCAGCCCCTGCAACCAGAGGAAATAAAAAGAAATTTAAAAAAAAAAGTCGTTTTCATCCAGCTCGCCCGCCCAGGTTCAGCAGGTGGGGCGCGCGGGGCCGAGAGTTGCTCCGTCCCTCGAGGCTGGAGGTGTGTGCCCCCTCACCTCACTTCAGCGACCTCCGGGTGTACCTGTGCGGTCTAAGCTGATAGCCTGGGTTTCCCTTTGGTGAGGAGAGACAGGCATTTCCAGAGGGCTGTTTCTCTTGCCTGTTGTGCCTCCTGTTTTAGGAATTGCCCTAAGGAGGTGCCTCGCCATTGTGTCTTGCCATCGCCTAGATGTGAAGTTGGAATGTTTGATGGTTGGCATTAGGTGAAATGACTCTATTTGTCTTTCCACATCTGAACGAAGTAGCGGTTGTGGGCTGTCCTCAGATGTGACTGGGGACATGTGTCCTCCGACATGCTGTGGTTTAAGTAAAATATGAGACTGCCTGACAGTAGCAGTCCATTCCTTCTGAAAATGTATGAAATCTAAAATCCGTCATCTATAGTAGCCAATAGAATGCACACTTAACCATCTAATTTTGCACATTATGGAAATGGAACTCCAAAATGATTAGTTCATTTGACCACCCTTTTCCCATGAGTTTGTGTCAAAGATGGAATTGTAATGTGGTTCTTCTGACTTCTTAGTCTTCTGCTCTAAGCATGCAAACTTCTGAAAAGTGAGAATTTAAATATTTTAAGACACTTTATGAAAAAAATCTAATGACGTTCTTTGGTTCAGATGTGAATCATATTAAAGTACCATTTTTAGCTAGAAGTAAATCTACTACTTTCTTCACAGTGGAAGTAGTTTTGTCATCTAGACATAAGTATTTCTACTTTCAGTGTTTCAGTGGATAATATCTGTCTTCACTGCTGTCCTTTTCCCAGTCTTCAGGTTTAATTAACTGAGAACAATAATGCTATCATTTTCTTCTCATGATAGAGAGAAGTACATCCTTAAATAAATATAGTGAATTTCAGTTTCTCAGGGTACAAGCTGTATAACTAAATTCAAATGGATCAAATACTGAGTTTCTTAGAGAAATGACCCTTTTCCTTAGCCATTCAAATATTAATATAACTGTCTTTCTAGAAAAGCATCTATTTGTTCTCATAATTTTTTTTAAGATATGCAAAGGCGTCGCAACATAAATGAAAGAGAAAAAAGGGTGTGTTTAGTGATATTCAAAGAGTGGCATCAGTTATTTTTTCACTGTGGCAGTTATACGAATCTGTTGATGGTTACAGACTTCCCATGTCTCATATACCCGGGGCTACAGCCAGAAACTCACAGGAATTAAGCTGATTTACAGCAGTTAAGAATGAAGCATTCAGGGTCTGTAAAACTAGAAAGTTAATTTGAAAAAAAAAAAAAAAGAAAAAGATTTTTTTCTAAAACTTGCATTTTAAACTTTCACACGGCTAAGTATAACAGATGGATGTTATTTATCTCTGGAATTGTGTAAATACTTTTCTAATGATTGTCAGAAATTATACGTTCTTTTACAGCATGACCTTCCTCAACATTTTAAATTAAATTATGAAAACACTCTAATAGGTTTAGAGATAAGGCTGTAAAACAGTGTTTAAATATTTTGACTTTTTTTGATAACTGTTCATGTGCTTCATTGTTAAAGCTAGTCCAAATTGAAAGCCATTTTCCATGGACCTTCATCAACAGTTTCTGTTTTCTAAACACTTTACATTTTTCCCGTTTAAAGTCTGCATCTTTTTAGGTTGCACTCGCACAGTTCACACTTCCCACGTTTGCCAATCATCAAGGCTATGTGGAGTAATTTTTAGATAGCTCTAAACAAACAAAACATTATTTCATCCTTTCCATGCAACATAGAGGAGAACAGACTGCTTCAGCAAACTGCAGGTGCAGATGGATGGAGTCTGGGTATAAGAAAGGCTCTGTACTTCTAACTAGTTGGAATAACTCCTGCCAAATTTTAACCATTTTTTGGGGGCCTTCTGTGCTTTCACAAGTCTGATCAATGAGGGTATTATGTCTCTTGCTGAAGCACTTACAGTCCCTTACAATCCATATCTCTGCATGACCTCTATTCAACACAACTCCAACACCCATTTTCTCATTTCATTTCAGTTCTCCTCATGCTCTACCTCCATCCCTCAAGAAGAAATTTCCCCTCAGTTTCTCTTCAATCACAGTTTTGAATTAATACATGTCAAGAAGTTGCCTTAAAAAAACCCAGAAAACACGTCAACCAACAAACCCTCAAACTTATAAGCATACTTATATATAGCTGTGATTAAAGGATAATACAGGAGCTGTTTCTTTTGCCCGAACTAATTGGATTAATGGGTTTATTGTCTCCTTTAGATGTTTAACTTCAGGGAGCTCATGGGGTCTTATTTAGCAAGGCAGTGAGTGCAGGACTTGGCTGCTTTCAGATGATGGCACTGGCAGTGCAGCATCACTGTTCACACTCCCATTGACCAGCTTCAGCCTCATTAGCCAGGGTCATAATCTCTCCTTGCACCAGGACATGGGAATTGTGATGCTAGTAATCCTAGTTCGTTACTACTAATCCTAACAATTTTTTCTGCATTCCGAGCAAGGGAAAGAAACCTGATAAAGAAACCTGGTTCTGTCCTGGCCTACTCTGAGGGAGTGAATTTACGTTTTTCTATTGCTATTTTTTCTTTTTGTGCCTTTTTCCATCCTTGGCATTTTGTCACTGTTGCATTTATGTTTAATTTAATACAGTGAAAAACTCTTAAAATATGTAACAAAATAGATACCCAGTAGCTTGTTTTTTAAAACCTTATTTTTTAAATGTTCTTATCATCCTGCCTTGAGCTGAGGGAGCTTTGGACCCCTGTTGCTAAAAGTGGAGCTGAAACCACCATTGATTTTAATGAGTGGAGAACATTTTGTGCAGAAAAATTTAGGGAAATATATATCAAAAAACAACCAGAGATAAAGTAAGTGATGATAAGGGGGGGAACTTTCCTATCTGTTATAAAGTTGAGATTGTTGAAATCAGCCCATTACAATTCTGTCAATGTTGAATCTCAGATGCCTGGAAGCTCTTCTCTGCTTGAGGTTTGGACTGCCCATAGGCACCCAGACATAAAGGCTACCAGGAAGCATCTTCTTCACCTGAAATTCTCTAGAGTGGCATACTCCATATGCATTTCTTCTGTGCATATACCTTTATTACCGTCTCAGTGTCCCTAAGGCCTCAGAGACATAGCATGCTGGTCCTTTGAGGAACCTGTGATCTGGACCACAACAGAAGTAAATGGTAGAATTGCTCACTTTTTTCAAACAGCTGTGCATACATATTGTCCACATACCATGCAGGACTAAATGTTATGATCTGGGACACTGTGGGTAAACATGTGCCCTGCTATTGGGTAAACATGTGCCCTGCTAGCCATATAGCAGCAGGCACACTGCACAACTAAGTACAGTTTCTCCATCTAACTAGTGTGGGAGAGTCATGGGATTTTGGATAGGCTAAGGGAGATGGGACTATTCAGCCTTGAGACTACTGTGGGGGACCTCAACTATCTGAAAGGAAGGTGTCAAGAGGATGGAGCCAGGCTCTTCTCAATGGTGCCAAGCAATAGGATAAGAGGCAACAGGCAGAAAATGATGCACAGGAAGTTCCACCTGAACACAAGGAAGAACTTTACTGTATGAGTGCCTGAGCATTGGAACAGGCTGCCCAAAGAGGTTTTGGAGTCTCCCTTAGTGGAGATATTCAAGAACCGTCTGAACTCAATCCTGTGGCATATGCTCTAGGATGACCCTGCTTAAGCAGGGAGGTTGGACTAGATGACCCACACTGGTCATTTGCAAACTTACCCGTTCTATGATTCTGTGATTTTGGTCCTTGAGCCTTGGACAGCTTTTGCCGGTTCTATCCAGTGGTGGATAACTCACTCAAGAAGATAATTGTGATCAGTTTTTCCTGTTGCCTCTTTTCTGCTCTTCTGTTGGCTTCTGGTGATTTCATGGTTCTTGCATTCACAGGGTCACTTGTAAGTAAAATTCTCTGGCCCTGAGATACAGTAGAACCATATAATTGTCCATCTGGACTTTCTAAACTCCAAAACCAAATGGCTGCATAGAAACTGTCTCTTAGGAATTATTCCTAATCCATTTTAATCCCTAATGTGTATGGAAGAATATTATCTGACCCATGCCAAAGCTTTTCAAAAGGCCATGCTGCCAAATAATAGTATGAATAATA
This sequence comes from Cephalopterus ornatus, assembly GCA_013396775.1. Lineage (NCBI taxonomy): Eukaryota > Metazoa > Chordata > Aves > Passeriformes > Cotingidae > Cephalopterus > Cephalopterus ornatus. The sequence continues at coordinate 38,350 of VZRE01006007.1, forward strand.
CACCAGTGGTCCTTGGACCTGTGACCTGGCCCTGTGTAGCCAACTGTTTAGACCCTACCCAGCTCCTGGGGATGTGTCAGCGCTTGAAGTTCTCAGGGGGCAGCAGGGCAGGGTGCTGGATAGGGGAAGGGTTTGGGGAGCTGGGTGTGCCCTCACCCCCAAGTGTACTCCCCCTGCCCTGGCAAAGGACCAGCTGAGGCCAAGCCAGGGATGGTCATGGCAGTCATGCAAGGCCATCCCAACTCAGGCAGCCTGGCCTCACGATGGAGCCCCATCCAAGCCTCCTCAAAGCTCTTCCTCATTAAATTTACTTTTCTCCCGGACATCTTATCCAAGGTTCATCTTATTGGAGCTGATCTTGAACAGGTAGCAAACCCCAAGGAAGTGAGGGAAGAGCTTGCTGGAGCCCTGACAGCAGCATCATATTGATACACGAGTATGAAAGAAAGATAATTGAGGGACTAGATTTTCATTTAGATGTCTGTCTCTCTATGCTAAACGGAAACTGAACTGAGTGCATAGTTGGTTTTTTTGGGGGGAGGGGCGAGAAGAGGATGTTGTATCTTAAATTGCTACTATATGCAAAGAAGCCTTCCTCAGGATTACAACAATATCCTTTATGAACTTTTGAAGAACAGGATGTTGATGAGCATGCAGTTAGATCGAAGAACAGTGAATTTTATTTCTTCATCCTTTTATTTCTGGAATTATTTAATTCTCAAAGTCATTTTGAACATCCAAAATGCTCTGACATGCCACCATTTTCTTACAGAGGCAGAAGAAACTAAACATCAAAACCCCCTAAGAAGACATGACCTGAATCCAATAGGGAAAATTTGCTTACTCGTAGCACAATATTTACACTTATGCATGCTTTTGTTTGGTTTGGGAACATAGTCTAAAAGTTCATAATATTTACATAAATTTCATTTTACTTTTTATCTGTGTTATCAAATAATTTAAAATATAGTTTAGCCTTATGGTGAACCTAACCAAGTGATTGTAGCCAAAGAAGCAGTGGCTGTGTATTTGAAAGCTCTTGGTAAAATAAAGTTGGTCTTAAATTTGATAGTTTAATGATATATTGCTCAGGGTACCTTCAGTATAGTAAGAGACTTTTTAGTCACAGTTTGAGCTTGAGGTTTTTTGGTTGATTCTTTTTGATAAAGATACAGTTTCACATTATATTTAATCATGAATAAGAGGATTCCAGTTGACAGCAAACTTTCACCCCAACTACCTACTCCCTCAACTTCTTTCATAACTGATCTTGTGATCATGTAGTTGCAGGGTGAGTTTGAATCTGCGGTGCTGCTATAACAAGATGTTGAATACCTGCCAGATGAAAAACAACCTTTTTAAAGGTGTTGGCACTTCATAGCTGGTACTCTGAAACTGAAACAGTCACGAATATGGATCCCTTCTGGATATATGATTTTGACATGGCTTAATAAAGGTGGGTACATTGCTCCTTCTGTAAAAGGAGAATGATAATGGCAGTCTAGTAGGAAAATTTCTAGTCTCCTCTAGCCCTAGCTAGAAATAAATCTAAAATTATAATGACATTGTAATGTTTGTACGGGGAAAAAAATATCTCCAGAAACTAGTGCAGCTTCAGAAAACAAGCTGAAAGAAAACCAAAAAAAGTTAAAAAAATATTAAAAAGTATTTGTAACTGTCTTCTGATGCAATCTTGTTAGGTGAACTATGTCACATGGCAAGTCAACTTTTTGGTGTCTTTCTCTAACTAACATTTTGCAATTGCAGGAAGGGTTTTCCTGAATCAGTTTTATAGATTGGAAATGTTTTTAGAAATATCAGACTATAAAGAGTGGTTTCTTCACAAAAATGACATTTTCAGTGTATGATTCTCCACTGATGATGTGGACAGTCTGTCCCTAAATGACCTAATGAGAAATGCATAATAAATATGTATCTAATTGTACACTAGTTACTTAATTATGTTCATCTTATTATTAGCTCTTTTCCAAGCTACTGAAAAAGAAAAGGCAAAATGTTTTCTCAAGTGTGTCATGACATTTTCTTGGTTTCCCCTGTAAGACTGGAGAGATTGTCCACTATACTTTTTTTTTTTTATTATTATTACTATTATTATTATTATTTTTAAATTGAAAAGCTTTAGGCAACTTAATATCTGCCTGCATGTATTATAACAGGATTATTTCCTTGGCTCTTTCCATTTTCATGTGTGCTTTGGGATCCTTTATTAAGTCATTGTTCTGTAACTACATTCTATTATAATTCTTCTCATTTTTAATAATATGTATGATATTTCTGCTGCCCTGAAGGACTCCCATGAAAATTAAATGTTTAAATAAATTGAGCATCCAATGCTTCTTTCTATTAGCCTAGTTAATATTTTATAAAATATTTTATCTATGAGTCTTTCAATACCTGAACTCAAAAATTACTTTCTAAATATTATAAGCAATAACAAATACCCCTTGACTGAATAGCAAAGAAGAAATTCAATCTGTGTGACAGTTGCTATTCATAAACAGTTTGAGCTTCACTCTCATGGTTTATGATGTTAGCTGAACCCTTTTGACTGAGTTACAGGGCTAGATTCAGTAATGGCATCATGCCTTGCTATATATAAATACCTTTTGGAGGGAGCTTCTATTTTTCTTTTTCAAATACAGAGCCCAATCCTGTAGACCTACATCATTCAAAATTCATATCAATTTTATACCCAGACCAGCATCATCCTGCCTGTAATACAGAAAAGGCTGTCATGAGATACATGCACACAGTTTTCTTTGAATCCAGTGAGATTTCTGTCTGCATTGAAAGAAAGAATACAGCTTTAGATGCTTAGAAATGACAAACGTATACAATTAGAATTAATTCCACTTGCTAAGGTGTATAAGTGTTGAATAAAATCATTGAAATTGAACTTAGATGCTATTAAAAAGAAGTTTCTGCTCAACAAAAATTGAGTGGTCCAAATTTGTAAATTCAAAACTATTTCCAGTAGTGATTTCCAAACAACATTTTCCCAGCCTCTAGAAAACCTTTGGCCTATTGGATAGTGTCTATTTGCAGATCATTCTTTTGACTAAAAGTCTGGCTGACCTAACTGACTCGCAGGTTAACCCTGTTATCTTTATACCTTTTTTTTTTTTATGATCATGTCCATATAAACTTATTGTTTACAAAAGGTTTTTTTAGAGTTGTAGCATGCTACTTTATGTATAATGCATAAATGAGTGTAGGCTACAGCTCATTTTACTTAGCTGCGTTGTTGCTTCAATAATAGCATAAGTAAAAAGCCTTGCAAAATTTATGTTTATCCCTAAGTTTAGAAGATGCAGAATGATTTGAATATACATAGGACAAGTTGCATAAGGTATGGCAGTAGTTTACCTTAACTTCTTCCTCCCCTTTATAACAAAAGCAGAAATTGATTTTAGTAGAGAAAAAAACTTTACTGAAAAGGAAAGAAAAAAAATCTGACTTGGGACAAGACTGGTTTTGTACCTGTTTGTTTTACTCTTAGTTGTGGTACTAAGTCTGTTAGTTACCCTCGTCATGTCACTGAGAGTTAGGCTGGTGCCATCTATTATTATTTAAAGAACTATAAGCACTCTCCTGCTTAAAACATGGCCATATTACTCATCTAGATGTGAAAATCCTGGGTTCAGTTTCTTAGGTAGCCACCGTGGTTTAAAACTGTCATTCAGTTTAAGTGTATCTACTAGTTAAGACACAATACGGGCTATCTGGCTATTCTCCAGTTATAACCCCACGTTGTAACCTTGCCCTTGTTAAGAAAATAATTCAAGGGAACATGAACAAAACTTTTAACTAGGAGATTAGAGTACTCACCTAAAGGGAAAGAAACCTGGGTTCCTATTTCTGTAGTTCAAAGACTATTTAATGTAAAAATGAGCCTTGAGATGAGAATGTTCCTCCAAAAATAGGTTCCTCATTCTTTCCTACAAAAAATAACTGGCTCCTACTTTCCTTGTATCTGGTTTCAGATTTGACTGCTGATTACAGAATGGGTGGTCAAGTGCATCACAATTTGTGGCAGCCATGTTTTAAACTCTCACGAATTTGTGCTGTGCTCAGGCCTGTGGTGGATGCTTGGTGTTGCAGAACACAGCACAGAGCCCTGGGGAGGATCCCTGGGGATTTAGCAGGACTTCACAGCAGGCCCCTGTTGATAGGTGCTGTGCTGCTTACACTCAGGAACTTCAGACATGCCTATAATGAGAAACACTAACCTCTTGTAAACTCAAATCTACAGTCTCTCTTGGGTTTAAGTGCCTCCGAATTTAGGCAGCAGCTGTTGCTTTGCTTTTCAGATTACAGTTTCTACCTAAACATCACCATTTTCTCCAAATCCTTCTTTAGGTGTTTAAATCCTTTTTTGATTTTATCCCTTAATCTCTGTACTGCTTCCCATCACCTATGTCAATGGGAATATTTGTACTTCTTTCACCTCACTTTACCTTCTGTGTTGCCTGATTCTGGTTATATAGGCTGTCTCTTTGTTCAGAGTAATTCTCAAAAGTCTGTTTCTTTTGGGGACTGTTCAGACCTTTAATGGGATACAAATTTGTATGAGATGAGTTGGGTGCTAAATAATATAGGAAACATAGATGTTTTTTACTAGGGAAAAAAGATAAATCTGTGGTGATGTGAGATGGAAATTTAGGAGATGAAAGACAGTAGTGCAATTTCACTGCTGGTCTGGGGAGACAGTGTAATAATGTTGATGAAATAAATGATGTTAATACATCTCTGCAGGGGATGTGTAAGTGAAATACAACAAATACAGGATATGGGGGTACTTTTAAACATAAATAAATTTAAATCATTTAATTGCACGCTCCTTAGCACTTATGTTTTACATACAATGCTGTAAGAATTATATTATTTCGGAAATCATCAAGTTTGGGGAATAATAATTCACGATATAGATGAAATTCTGGGTGTGACAGCATGGCCCATGCAGCCCCTGTGCTGTGCTTACAGAGTGTGAGAGAATTGTTAATGATAAAAGGCCTTTGAAGATTTGATCCCTGGGATAAGCTTGTAGAGATTGTTGTTCTGTGACCATTTCGTAGGGAGATAATCACCTGAGGCTGAGATGGTAACCCCATGTCCGGAATATAAGGAAATGTACAACTATAGAGCCCTGACATGGCCAGTGATTCTTTTAGCTCAGTTAAAAAAACAAAAAAAAGAAACTTAGGAGTTCTGCTGCTTTCAAAACTTTACCCAACATAAAAAACCCAAAACCAACCAAACAAACAAAAAAAACCCCAAAACACCCTGAAGAAAAATTTAACCTATGAAAAAAGTATTTTTCTATTAAGTCAATATTTTTGACCTGAAGAGTGAAATTTTTTTAAGCATGCATATTTTTAATTGGAAAAAGGAGATAATTAAATATGAAACATAAGTGAGTGGAAATGGAAATTTTCTTTTGAAAGATGGGGTTTTTTTAGCCTTAATTATAAAGACTAAATGTTAATGTCAAAACAAAATATTTAGAAACTGCAAAAATGCTGAATATTTTTGGACAGAAAAGCTTTGCTGAATTTAACTTGAATATTTTTGACGACTGAGTAATATATTTCTTGGTATGCAGCGTATTTGCCAAAAGGAAAAAAAAAAAAAAGTAGCTGCTTTAAATAAGCCATCCGACAGCAGCATGTGAGCTGGGTTTACGACTACAGTCATACATGATATGGACACATGAAATGCTTTTCCAGACCAGAAACTGGTAATTCCTGACAAGTCCAGAGACACCTGAATAGGAGAACTGGGCTTTGATCACTTTGCTTCACCAAATATGATTAAGCCTTATTATGTGTCTAATTGGGGATTAGAGATAAATGAAGCTAATAAAAAGGAAAGAGTCTGCAAAAAAACAACTGTAGTAAGTTAAACTGAAAGTGGTGTAAATCATATATGTTCATCTGAGCTTTAACTGGGCTTATGATTCTTAGTGAATAATTTATTTGACACATTATTTCTTTCTTGCCTCTTTTTTCCCTTCTGTTCACAAACAACTTATTAAAAAAATAGCTATTTTATCAAATGTATTAATTGAGAAAAATTGTTCTGTTCGATAATCTCCATTAACAGAAATTGCTTCTTGTTTTCATAAGAAATTTCTGTATTACTATTTGTGTGCATGAACAGAGGTTTGTGAAAAGTACTTACAGTTTAAAAATGTTTGTGGCACCGAATTAAAACTCCTGTCTTTAGTCCTCTTTATAAATGTAATAGTGGGAATTTTCATGGTTTCAGGATGAAGTCCTATCCCTACAAGATAGCTGGAAGAAAGGTAAACCAAATCACATCCAAAGAAGAAATAAAACACTATATTTTTTAAACAAAAAGTATTAACCCTTAGGAAAAAAATAGAAAGAACAATGCAATCTAATGCTCATTGTATTTTATGGAACAGTCAAATAAAATAATTGTTTTCCATATAGTCAAAGGAAAAATAAAAAGAAACACTTTCATATATTCATTATCTAATCGGTACCCTTCCTGAGCAATATCTCTCTGAGTACTGGTAGCTCACGTAGAGTCTTTTGAAGGTCTTTACAGTCAAGGTTCCATAACCTCCCAGAAAATCTATTTCAGCACTTCACTGTTTTTACCATTGTATTGCTGTTTTCTAATATTTTAATCCTAATTTCAAACATTGTTGCAGTCTAAACCCTTGTTTAGTCTAAACCCCTAAATCATTTCTTGTTCTAACTATTAGTTCATGGAAAATAATTTATTCCTTCTCTCTTACTGGCAGCCTTTTATATATTTGAAGAAATTCTCCTTTTTAGTCTTTTTTTTTTTCCCCTTAAGTTAAAGAATCATAATTCCTTCATGGTTTTTTTTTTAACAGTTATGTTTTCTAGAATCCCAGTTGTTCTTACTATTCCACTGAGCTCTCTTTAATTTTAAATCTTTCACAAACTGTGGTGCCCAAAATTGGAAAAAGAAACCCAGCTGAGACTTGAAGAGAGCAGAGTAGAACAGAAAAATTGTTTACAGGCTGTCTGACTATTTCTACCTTTTATTATGGTCTATGCTTTTTTGCATCAGAGTGGCACGGTTAATTCACATTTAGATTGTCACCCAACTGCATCTTTTATGTGAAACTGCTACAGTATAAGATAATTTCCCACATACCTGTTTCTGACCTTAAAATTTTGGAATCAGTGAGTCTTGTGAATTGCTACAACTTATTGCCCTGCTGATTATATTCAGAAATTTTTTCATCTTAGCAGAACTCTGTATCAATAAATCTCTTGTTGACAGAGCAGTCCTTCTGTATAAACTGAAAGACTCTGAAGAGAAGTTAAACTCTGCAGAAAGAGATGGAATAAGATTTAAGTAATAGATGGTCCACCCTAGTGGAAAAATTTGCTCGCTATAGCTGATGTCCAGTAGTTAGAATCCATTGAATCTTTCTCCAGGTAAAACTAATTTGTGGAAATGGAGTGAAAAAGGAATTGTGAACACAATTACTGTAAAAGCTTTTAAGAATGGAATATGTATTCATGGAAATTATTAGTAACGTTTGTCCATCTGTGTTTTTATTCCTAGACAATTCAGATTTCCTGAATTACACTATTTGGAAGGACTAAGACTTAGCAGAAGGTGGTTTTTTTTTTTCCATCCTAGACTCATGAAAATGGTAGCTGAAAGGGGTGTCTGGTGGTCCATGTAATGTACCTCCTGCTCAAAGTGAGGCTGACATCAGTCCTGGATCTACATCAGCTGTGGCTTTTTCTAGCCTTGTATTAGAAAGGATATAAATTTCACCCCTTTGTAGAACTGCTCCAGTGTTATTCTATCTGTATGGAGAGAAAAGATTTTCATAATGTCCAGTTTGAATTTCTCAAGCTGCCACCTGTCACAGATGCTTCTTATTGAATTGTCTGTCACACTTTGGCCATGTCATCTTTTTAGCTGCCCTTCTTCAGGAATTAGGCTTCTTTTGGGTTGTATCTCAGCCTCCTCTTTTCCGGATTTACAGGTCCCTCCATTTCTTGTAGGCCACATGCTCTCGTTTGTTTTCAGATGGACACTTTACAGTTTCCTGATGCTCGTTTTGAGCTATGGAGCCCAAAAGTGGATATGCCACTCTAGCTGCGGCCTTTACAATGCTGTGTAGAGTGACGTGTTAAGTGCTGGCCTCAATTCTACCAGTGTAGCCTAACATGCACTTGATCTTATTCATGTTGGCAGTGCACTTCTGCTCATATTCAGCTTCATCCTCTCTGTAAGTCTCAGGACATTTTGGTCAGGTGCCACTCAGCCAGTACTGCATTGTGAGGTCATTCCACCTCACATGCAGAATTTAGGACTTCTCCCTCTTGAGCTTCACAAAGCTTCTGTTGGCCCAGTCTTTGCTTTTCTCAAAGCCCCTAGAGCTGAATCTGTATCATCTGGTGTGTCAAATGGTTTTTGAGCAAATTTCCTGAGGGAACATGCTGCCTCATCATCCAGGAGAAAATATTGAACTCCTTTCAAACCCTAGAGTATTTGTTTCATTACCAACTTTTATACCTCAAGCCATTGAATATTGCCTTCCAACCCAGTACTGCAGTCAGTTTTCAGCCCAGTTAAAAGACTGTTTATCTCACCACACTTTCTCAGCCACAAGAATGTGGTGGAAGGAAGGCATCAAAGGAACTGTTACCTCTTATCCTCCTAGCCCATCATTTTGTCATAGAAGGCAGTCATGTTGGTCAGGTAGTATTTATCTTTCTAAATCTGTGCTGATCCTGATTGCCTTCTTGTCTTTTGCATGCTCATAAGTGGATGATAGGAGGACATGCATCCTCCATCCCACCAGAGATGCACTTGGTGTGTCCACCTTAGAATTCCTTGGGTTGTCCTTTTTACCTCAAAACTAGCCCTGCCTGATCCGTTACTGCCATGTTTTAAATAGTTAGGAAGCAACTTTATAATTACATTGGCCAACCCTTCCACAGCCTTGGGCCCCTTTTCAGGCTCTGTAGATTGAATAATCTAGTTTTTCTAAGTAATCCCTTGCCTGCTGTTACCCAACTACTCTTCTTGCCAAACCAGGCTGGTATGAGCAGAGGGCTGGGAGCAGGCTTGTCTGGTAAGGCTAAGGGAAACGCAAAGTATTTCAGTTTTCCTTGCCGTTCATTGCTAGGTTATCATCCCCATCCATCGGCATTCATTCATTTAGTTGCTGGCTTAATTTTTCTCCGTTACTTTCATGAAAATAGATAGCTGTGTCATCAAGCACGTCGAATGCTGCAGTACTACTTCACATTAGTAATCATGTGGCATCTCCTTACCAGAAGTGGTCTCATTTACCCCACAGAAATGACCCTGCTATTGTATTGTTCTGTGGAAAAGAACTAATATCAGTAAGCTTTATGATACTCAGCATTTGAGAAATAACGAATGAAGTTGGTATTTCATATTGGGTGACTATGTTTAGTGGATACTTTTTACACTCATTTCTTTCAGCATCTTTTTGCCAGTAGAATATTAATTAACCACACAGGAGATTCTGGTTCTTTGTCTTTGAGTTTGGTGTCTGGTTAACATCATCCTGGTCCAGCCTTTCTCCCTTAGCCATGGGCAAGCTACAGCAAATTTTGTGCAGACGTGCTGTGCAGGAACCAAGAGGGATTAAGTGTGCTCATTCATTCAGTTGGGATGACTCATACGTGGTCGAGTGACGCGCAACATCCTCAGTCACTCTGAGACCTAGAACATGTGCAATTCTGTGCACAGCACTGAGACCTGTGTTAGGTCAAAACAAATCCTAGCAAGCTTTTGTCCAGAGTATGCAAGCACAGGGTTATAATTTTCTTTTTGTGTTCAAAGCTGGTCGAATTTCTTTTTATTTTTTAAAAGCTGATAAAAAGCACCCAGACTGCAACTGTGCTGTCTGGGCTTCAAAGCACGGTTTGTCTTTATACAGTGAGGTAGCTAACACTTTCAAATGTTGTTTTTCCCCTAATTCAGTTCCCCCAAACGGCTGAGTTGTTTGATTGAATATTGCCCACCAAAGATACAGCCTCAGGCAGGCATCTGTCATAGAAAATTTCATCCCAATTCATTAATATTTTGCAAAATTATAAGCTATGAAAACAGGGATTTGTAATATGAAGTGTCAGGGAACCTCAGTAGTACATTATGTTACTACCTTTCTGCACCGGTAAGTTACTAGTATGTGATTGAATATTTAATAAAGTTCTTGAACTATATATTTTTTTTTTCAGAAATGGATGCAATAATTTGGCTCAAAAGTGCTCTGGATTTGTGTAGTTCTTTGTTACACACCTAGGAACAAAAGATCTGTAATAAAAGTGAAATAGCAGTCTGAATTAGGAATGCCCATGCTTTCGTGTTTTGATGTCTCAGCTTTCATGCTGTTTTTATGTTGTTTCTTTCATCTTTAATTTTACCAAGAGATTCATATTAGATGCATTATTAATCCTTGTAACACTGCCTTCCCTTTTTCTGCACAATATGAGAGATTTTTGGCTTCAATAGAAATAATAATGTGTGAGATTATTTTCTACGTTGAATATATGAATAAACAAATAAACAATATGGATTTTCTAAACTCTCCACACACTGTAATTTTCTTCCAAAGATTTCACTGATGCATTAGGACTGAGAGGCATAAGCAATCACCAAAAGCTTTTAAGCAATGATTTTGGCTGTGTACTTTATAACCTGAGAATTCTCAGCGTGCAGCACATTATAACACATACTGCACTGGAAAATAAACAGAAAAGTGAAGTATGATAACTGGACTTTCTGAAGGATTTTGACATAGATTAAATGAAACACAATTCCAATATGTTGAGCAACTGGAGAAGAAGCAATTAAAGGTCTTACTGATGATGGTTAATGGGGCCAATTAGAGAATGTGTTTTAAAACATGGCTGGTAGAGTTATGATGCCTGTGACAGAGAGGGAGAGGCAGGAGGAAGGGGAATAAGGGACTGTGAATGGCTAATGGAATAGTTTGGAAGCTGGAGGGTTTTTTTGGCTGTTGGGTAAAGGGGAAGCTGATTGCAAATACTGTTTCACTTCAAATTAAAATGTGCATCATATTCTTTTGATTGTTTTATTTATTCTGCAGACAGTATCACAGCTGCACAAACTGGTCAAAGAAAAAAAGAGTAGGATGCATAATGAAAGTCTGGTCATAGTATTTCTACATAACTACAATGAAAAGGGAACCTACAGGCCTTCTACAGTGTTGGTCACAATGAGCAAAATCACCTGAAGGTCATCAGACTTCCATTCCAGCCAGGGAGCAACAGCGATAATCCACTTAACAAAAAAATTAATACTGAAGGAGTATTTCGGGCCCAAACCATCAGCTAGCAAAAGGTAATATGTTTCTGTGTAATTTAATGTAGCACTTTTGTAGAGGACTGCTTTCTTCTATAAGAAATAACGATAATTGCAAGGGTTGATGTTTCCCGAGATCTATAATCAATTTCAAATGTCTCCTTTGCAGCGGTGCTGCTTCTCCCACTGGCCTTCCACAGAGACAGAGATGTGAGTCAGCCCTGAAGCTGGAAGGACTGGGAGGTATGGTCAAGCCCCAGTGAACATCCCCCTTCCTCACAACCCAGTTTGGTTCTGGAAGCAGAATTGCCATCTCCTGGAAGCACTCCAATAGTAGACCACACCAACAATAACAGCCCCTCTATGGCTCTGGACCTATTTTTCTAGTTACCAACATTCTGTTCGTATCTCTCTACTATTTGTGTTCATAGCTCAAAATAAGGAGGGCCCATGTTAGCAGTGTAGTTCCTCTCTTTTCGGAGTAGTGCATGTCCTAAGGTCTGCCCTCCAAAGAAGACCAGCTGCTGATGCGGCAGAGCACAGCACAGAACTCTGAAGTCTGTTCCATGTTCCAAAAATATCATGAAAACTAACTTAAGTTATACTCTTAGTGAACATGTGCATTCATCTAATGCCACAAGAATTTAGCAGTGCTAAGGCATACAAAAATTAAAGTGTCCATTATGGTTCATTTGCTCTATACATGTAATATATGGCCACACATATTTCATAGAATCATAGAATATGCTGAGCTGGAAGAGACTCATGAGGAATTTGACTGGTTTGTTTCCAAAAAAAAAGTGCCAGCATAATTTGGAACACTCATGAAAGTGGTAATTCTTCCACAGTTTGATTAGAAACAGGCTAATAGGAGTTTAAACTGAGAAGAAAGAATGAATGTTAATTGTTTTTAAATAACATAGTTTAAGAAACACAATTGCAAATAACACAGAGGTAATCATTGAAGTGTGTAAACTAGATTTCTTTTTTCAGTTATGAGTTATTATTACTCCAGCTTAAATTAAAAAAACCCAGAAGAATTATTCCAATTTATAATAAGGCAGTTGTACTGAGTCTGTCTAAGATAGAGTTAATTTTCTTCATAGGAACTTTTATGGTGCTATGTTTTAGATTTGTTACCAAAACAGAACTGATAATGCACCGATTTTCTAACAGTGTTTGCACACCATCAAGGCTCTCTGGTTCTCACTGTGCCCCACTCCAGCGACTAGACTGGGGGATGCACAAAATGTTGGGAGGGGAGATGACTGGGCAGACCTCAACTATCCAAAGAGGTTCCTTGCTCAGCAGTTAAAGGAAAAAGAGGGGATTTTAGGGAGGTTAGCCATCTTTTGCTTGGGAACTGGCTGAGCATCGTTCAACCCGTGGGAGGTGGTGAGTGATTGCCTTTGCAACAGTTGGGGGTTTTTGTTTCTTCTCTTTTCTACATATCCTTCATTTATTAACTTTTTATTTTCTTTTTTTTATCTTGATGCCCAATTTTTCTTGCTTTTATTTTTCCTTTCCCCATTCCCCATCCCACTGGGAGCAAGGGAAGTGAGCAGTCAGTTGTGTGGTGCTTAGCAAACCAGCAGGGTTAACGCAGAACAGGAAGAATAGAAAGGCTGTGGCAGACTTTCCTGGTTATTAACTTGTTTCATGGTCCAGTACTAAATGAACATAAAATGTCCATGTTCTGCTTTATTTATCCGTTTCAAGGCAATGGAGATCAGTGCTGTTGGTTTCAGTAAAACTACTTCTGACTCAAGTTGTTCTAACCTGAGATGAGATTATTGTCTATTAAGGTTTCATTTAGGTTTACTCTCACTATATTCTTCTGTGAAAAGTATTTCATAACAGAAAACAAATGTAATTGGGTATAATTCATGATTCACAGAACAACACCTACTGTTCCAAGTTGAGACTGAAAAACACTAGGAGATGTGTTAACACAATGTGAGACAAATGCAGAAAAGGTGTAAATGGCTGAAGCGCCATTGTTTTCAGTGTGTGTACATGCATTCAGCCTTGTTTATGTGTATTTAGACTGGGATTCAGCAGAGTTATTATAAATATTTTAATAAGAAATATAAGTATGAGCCAGCTGGAGCTGATGCATTTAGCTCTTCTTGATTTTGTTGTTGTGGCTGATATTTGTCATACAATAAATAAGCACTGTTAGAAATATCCTCGTCTTAAAACTTTAATAGAATTTAATCCATAAATACTTCTCTAAATACCTCTGTTTTACTAATCATAATGGAATACATTCACTGCAAGAGTCATAAAACAGATGAGGCAGTGAAAATGTTTAGCGAACGTTAGAACTAATAATCATAACGATGCTACTCGAGCAGTTGGAGCACAGCACACAAAGACACAGCAAGATGCTGCCATAAACTCCATCCACTCTACACTGAAGCAGTGGTAATCCAGGGTTGTATAACTGGTATTACAGGCTCCACTGGAATTAGTTCATGTTAGCAGAGCCAGAAATGACATAAATGTCTGTTTGATGTTCAGAATACTTCCTCTTTGTCAGCATTTGTTCTCTTTTCTGACTCTTTACAGTGCTTAGACTGAAGTTTCTTGTTTTATCATCGTCTTCTTCTTTGTTAGCTTCAGTTTGTGAAAGAAAGAAGATTCATCTTTTCTATTCCATTTGGAGGTGCAATACTCAGTAGACCAGCAGTGTTATACTGTATCAGGTCTGAGTACATCACCCAGGGCTGCAGAGCTGTGCTGCTGACTCACCTGGCTGTTGGGCGCTAGGTGCTTTTTCAGAGAGGCACAGTTATTATGTTGTCCTCTTTTGGCAGGCAACCCAGAAATATAAATAAATTTAAGTTTCTGAGTTTGAGTGAAGAATCAAGAAAAATCCAAACGGAATTTTTGGGACGAAAGAAAAAAACCCTGTCGTTCAAGGCTATACACATTTCATTCACAGCCGGTCATATTGGATGACTGATTGTGTGTATGTTGCATGCACGTGTGTGTATTCATGTGCATGTGTGTTAGGAGCCCAGTGGAACTGCCACCAATTTAGGACACGTTTTAGCCTGGAATACTTCCAGAAGAAGAATTTACAAGCTGTGCTTTGCTGGAATTTATGGATAATAGCAACATTAATAAAATTAGCAGCAAGACCAGTAATGCTGCAATATGGAAGATAGTAAAAGGACCCAAATAGACTAAATCAGAAATAGAATAACTTCATTAAAAGGTAGAACTAAAAAGGAGGTGTTTGCTGGGATTTAGGTGTGTCCCTACTCCCGGGTGGATATCTTCCTAAACCACCATACCTAGTCTGTTGATCCCAAATATCCATATTTACTTTAAGCTCAGACATCTGTGCATTCTCTGTGAAGGCTTTGTTTTACTATGTAGAAGTTATTCCTAGATTTGATCATGCATAATTAACTAATGGTGACCTATACTTCATAAGATTATCAATGCTGATATTGTCATAAATAACTGATAACCTGACAAATAATACAGCATAAAGTTAATTAGTGCACAACACTATATGCCTCAGGAAGAAAAGAGTGTGTTTCAAAGACTCTGTTTTTCTAACCCTGATTGATGATTCCTTTTGATTTTAATGACAGCTCAAAGCTAGGATCAAAAATTATGTCCTTGCTAACGTCTTGAAGTTATTGAGTTATTGTATAGCATATTGTAACTACTCTAAAGTAATGATTGGCTATGGGTTTGCTGCTTTTTGTGTGATTTCTTTTTATTTTCTGTCCCAATGCTATTTTTCATCCATGCCAAATGATAAAATTTTTTTGAGAAATAAACTAATTAGGTGTTTAATATAACAGTGGTTATAAACAGAAAATTGAGAGACTCTGGCAAGGAAGACAATGAATATGTTCAGAAGAGAACTGTAAATAAATGGAAAGTGATAGTGAGAGATGTAGGGAAGTTCAAATTTAAGTAATAACACAAAATAAAGCAAAACATGAAAACACATTCAGACAAGCAAAACTAACTAAATAATACCCTGTTTACCAGACTGCAGTGGTAGTATTTTTTATCTCCTTGTCTCCCATTTCTCAGAAGTGACTATATTTAATACAAGTTTCTGTTCTAGTTATTTAAAACATGTTAGACTACCAGGTTTCATTTTGAATTGAATGGATCTATACATTCTTTTTTTGCCTAAGCACCTCTTCTGCTCCTATTGCAATCACAGATTAAATTCTTTAATAGCAAATCTTGGTATGGGATTGGGACTTGGAAAAAGAGTACTAAATGAAGGTAAAATGAATACAATTCCAGAGTTAGTATTTTTAGCACTTCATCTATTATGGGAAAAGGGAGAAAGGCTTCAGTGTAAGAAAAGAAACAAAATTAACCAAAACAAAACCAATTTATCTTGTGTTTATAATGAAAGTTTTCCATCTTCCCCATTGAAAACACTCCAAATATGGGATTTTCCATTCTTTACCATGAATGAGTCTAAAAGTGCATTTGTTTTTGTGGGGTAGAAGGTACTGAACATCTCAGTCTAGGTTATTGAACCAGACAGTCTAGAGGCTGTGAGGACAATTAGCAGAGCACATGTGTGTGTGCATATATGTGTACATGTGAATAAATTATACATGTGTATGAATTATATATAAATGAGAGAGAGTGTGTGTGTGTGTGTGTGTGTGTGTGTGTGTGTGTGTATGATGATTAGGAAGAAATTCTTTACAGAGAGGGTAATCAGACATTGGAATGGGCTGCCCAGGGAGGTGGTGGATTCTCCGTCCCTGGAGGTATTTAAGAAGAGACTGGATGTGGCACTTAGTGCCATGGTCTGGTAACCACAGTGGTGTTGGATCAAGGGTTGGACTTGATGATCTCAGAGGTCCTTTCCAACCAATCTGATTCTATGATTCTATGATTCTATGATTCTATGATTCTATGATTCTATGATTCTATACTATCTAACAGTCCAAGCAGGATGCCTTTCATCTGCTGGGAAGAGTCCTGTGCCTGTGCTACTGTCTCTCCTAAATATGTCCAGGGTTGCCTAAGGGGGGTGGTAGGTGGCAGGGACAAAAGCTGTGCTATTGAGACTGCTGACAATAAATACGGATTACAAGAATCCAGTACCTGTCTCTGTCCTGCCTGTGTTTTATCCAGTCATATAAGCAAAGTCCTTGAGGCCAACTTCGTGCTGCATTGGAGAATGGTGAGTCAGAGGAACTTTCCCGGTTGCTAACCAGCTGAAAGACTACACTGGGGACAAAGGACAGGAACTGGCTTGGAATAGAGGGGGATCTGAGAGAAAATATTCAAGACATCTTTCTGTCATCTTTCTGTCTGGTGGCTTATCAGAAGTCAGTGAAGCAAACCTTAGAGTAGTTTATGGGGTTGCCTCAGAGATCTTGTGGAAGGCCTTGATCCAGCACGCTGGCACATATGCCAGCTGCACTTCCACCAAGGGAAAGATGACAGCACTGCCTCTCTGCAGCACCAGTACCACAGCTTTTCAGCTGAGCTGAAAAATTGTTCAGAGAAATAGCTTAGTGTTGACCTGTTGGTTAAGGGTTATTAAGATACTTTTTGCGTTCATTAATTGTGTCAGACTCAATATGATTTTAAAATGAAAACAATAAAGCATTCAGCATAACAAGCTTTTTAGCAAAACTCTTTCAGTAAAGAGTAACTTTTCATTCTGAAGTTTTAAATTTCCCAGGTGAAATTATTGGCTGTAATTTAACTAAAATGTTAAATGCTTTCTTATATATTTAAATTACAGTTTCTGACAAATTTTGTAAGAACAAAGATTATGCATTTGGATTTAAGGAAGATTATGACATTCCAGCAAAGACTAACTGAGGTACATGGCCTGTAGACACTCAAAGTAATAGATATAATATGAAAGCTATTACCAAAGTTAATTTGATTCTGCTACATTAAAAATAGACTCTTTTACAGATTTCAAATATCATTCCAATTTCTGTCTTGTGGCTACTGAGCACTTCCACATGGAGATACAGAAGAGCGGCTGCTTGCAATTTTACTTCTGCTTTGTCTTGACGTAAGGAATGAGTTTAAGCTTGGGCTTACAAGGGCTAGAATTTCTCCTTTCAGGCAACTTGTGAAAGTGGTGTATTATTCCTGGCCAACAATCCAAACAGGTCAACACAGCCAGACTATCCTGTAATCAATTTTGTATTTTATACTTGCACACAACTTCCATGTGAAGACTTCCTCACACAAAATGGTTAGATCTGCAAGCTGTAACTATTATTTGTATAATAACCTGCAATTATTATTTGAATAATATGTAATTAGTATTTGAATAATATAAGTATTGGCTATTTTTATAAATAAATAGAAATTATTTTCTGGTAGATCAGTAGAAATTTTATTTTAAGTATTTTGCTCATGTTAACAGAAGGATATTTGTAAGATGATTTCCCCCCCAGTATAAAGCTTGAAAAGTGGTTTCTGTCTCAGGGAAAGTATAACACATTATTTTGGCCATTATGTGGAAAGGTTAAATTTGTTTCTTTTACTTAGACATGTAATAAAAGAGGCTGAAAATTCTGAAAATTCCATGGAGAAATGAATATTTTTTTCTTAACTTGTAATCCATCCTATATTCTGAAAGGCTCCTGGGTCCACTTATATTAATTTACTTACCGTAAATTTTTCCGCTTCCCAGTCTTTGATACCTCATGTATAAGCAGAACGTATGCATGCAAAAGTAGTGGTTTATTAGTTCTTTCATGCAGGCAGAATGTTCATGGCAATTAAAGATAATTCAGCACTCAAATATGAACAAAGGAAATGTTAATATGTCTGTCAAAAATTCAGCTCAAAGATATAAAAAGAAAAAAACAATGAAGTAATTTCCAAGAACTTTTAAAAGATACTACAAAATTTTTAATAGCAATGCCAGAAAGTACATGTCAACTTTCTTTTTTAAACCTTTCATGGTTTTCACTTGGTTGTGAAGATTTGCTGAAGCTGGATTAGTTTTAAAGAGCTTAATCAGGGAAAGATAATGCTTCTTCCTGGATAAATTTTCAGGAAAAAAACCCACAAAGAAACAAACAATACACAACTGAGATGAGCATTTCTTTTTACAGCCACAAAGCTTTGAACAATATTGAATTTTTGAGTTGTGTATTACTCTCTTAGATACACTGAGAAGTGCAGGGTTCTTTTTTCTATTTTCTTTCAGTAATAATGCACCTATTGATGCATTTTAAAGGTCGTAATTCTTCACTTTTTAATACGCGTGTAAATCAAACAGGAGGGCTGCACAGCTCCAGACTGAGTGTAGTAGCCGTGCCTTGCACTGTGAACACCAAGCAGTCATGAAAGTGTAATCTCTGCCTGAAATGATGCAAGATGGCTAAAATGAGTGTAATGGCTCTTCTGTTTCCCTGTTTTTCCAGAATAAGACATGGAGTTCTGAAACATTTTATATTTTAACACACCATCAAAACAATTGAACAACATCCAAGCAATGCACAAGGAGTACATAAAAAAGAAAATAGACAGCAAGTGCAGCAAGGTAAGCCTCGTTTACTGGAGATGGATCTCATTATCACCTACTGTTAGATGTTTACAGAAACACTTACATTTTGGCCTTAGCCTCATCAGGTAGTCTGTGGGGAGAAACAGGCACTGGAAATGCCAAGTTTTCTCATGCCTGTTTTATAAATCCCTGTTAGGAAATAATGAATGGCACTGAGAAATACCTATTTCTCTTCACTATCAGGGCTGTCTAGACCACTAGTTCAAACGTCAGCTCCTGCTCTGTAAATGCCTGCAGTTACTCCCGTGCATTAGCTTAGATTACCTTCTAGGTGGGATTTTCATTTTCCTGGGTAACTTTCTAAAGTTGTCTTAAGTTACAAGGATATGAACTAGAGAATATTAAGGTAACTTCCAAGCTTTATAGAGGCTCATTTAAAGCTAGAAGCTAAGTTAGATCAGGAACTGTGGCTGGTCATTGTGTATCATATTAGCTATATTTCCTGTGGTCAAATCAAGGTGTTTGCTGAGAAGTGTGAGAAGTATACATTTTCTTATTGTCTCAGTGAGATATATGCCTTGTTTGAAAATTTCCCTAATCCTGAGCCTACCGTCCACAGCTTTGCAAGCAGAAGTTGAGCTGACAACTAAAATTCAGCTCCAACAGGAGCTCCTTCTCAGCTTTCTGTGTGAAGGGAATGCCCGGGATGTTCCTAACCCTGCAGTTTCTGACTGCAGAGGGCCTGAGGCAACAGGTAGGAAGGAGTCAGAGCCAATGCTCAGCTGATCCGTATGAGCCTGCTACCAGTTCAGTCCTTCCAGCTTAAGAAGTTCAGGGTACCTGCACAGTTCCCTTTCTTTGAAATGCATCAAACTCCTTCTGGGTCAGTCACATTTGGACACAGTAGTCTATAGTATTTCTGTGTTTCCCAGTGTTATTATCCCACTTAAAGAATTATATACAAGTAGGCTTCTAAATTAATCTTTTTTTCACATAGTGTTTTTCCTCCATCTCCTTTTCCTCACCAAGAAAACAGATTTTCAGAACTTTCCTTAGCTGGGTTCAAATCATCGTGCTTTCTAAATTTGTTCTTCTGTGATGATTAGCAGAATCTCATTTGCTCACTGGGTGTTCATTTCTTTCTTGGGCGTGCCTTGGGCTCCTGTGTTTTCCCAGGCTTAGTTATGCAACATGGCAAAGGCAGATTAATGATGGACAAGGGCAGACTTACTCTATGTTAAGCAACAGCTAACTGTATGCTATTTGTCAAGATTCCTGTTAAGACACGTAGCTCAGCTTTCATTTTGAAAGGATATGGGCATATTTGGTAGTGATAGCATAGGTTACTGTCAATCAACAATTTTAAATAAAAAAGTGTATTATTCAAAACCCCACTTCAATCAATAGGTTTGATTTTTTTTTTTGCTGTTTTCACTAAAATTGAATGGTGTCCAAGTTCCCTACAAACTTGATTTTACTGTGTTTCTAGTAATTTCAAGTAAGAAAACTGCTAACAGAAGCTTCTCCACATTTTTGCTATGCTTAAGTGACCTGAGACATTCTATCTCCAAAATTATTTTCTTCCAATTTTTGTTAATTTTAAATCTTATTTAAAGATTAAAAAGATAAAAAATTTAAAGATAAAAGCAAACAGTGGATTTAGAAAAAATACTCCCCCCCAACATTTGCTTCCCTCTTCTTCTTACCCTGTGTTTTATCCTACCAGATTAATCTCTAAGTAAATTCACTTAAATCACAGACTTCTCCTGAGGTTAATGAGAACTGAAGGTATTTTGAGTATTAGAAGCACAATAGCATTAATAAGAAAAGTAGTAGCTGCTACCTATGACTACCTATTTTGAATGAAGACCAAGAAATTTGCATAGAAAATTTACCTGACTCTGGCATGTTAACCAAAGACTTTAAATAAACTTTTCACCTTTATGTTTTTCTTTGGCATTTGTTTTGGGAGTATATTTTAGAATGGAGACTTCTAAGATTTCTCATGGTCCCTGCAATCTGGAAACTTCATTTGACTGATGAATGAGGATGATAGTTCAAAATGATATGACTGCAGCAATTACAGATGCTCAAGGAACAGGGCAAATACAGTCGCACAGACAAGTTTTTTGTAGTGCATGCCCTAACAGGAATGTGCCTTTGACTCAGAGGGAAGGCAACATCTTCACTGCAAGGTTTGGATGATTGTGGAGTGCATCTTAGCAGATAAAAATTATTCAGGGGCAGACTCATGAATTCCTGACAGCTCCACTGGCTGTGGAAGCCCCTGGAAGGGATCTCTCAGTTCCCCCCAAACTCACCAAGTGGGTATCAGGGAAGAATAAATTGTGATCTCGTACCTTGTGTAATTAGTGGATCAAGAGCATAAAACTTCTGAGTGATAAAGGTCAGCGATACACAGACTTTCCAGCTGGGAAAACTGCATTCCCTATGTTTAGTGGGGAGAGAGGCCTTTTGGCTCCCCTGCAAGATTGGATTAGCTATACAGTGCCTGCAAAATTAGCGTGATGGGCAAAGAGGGGCTTCAGAAAGGTGATAACTAGAAATGGACCTACTTTTGTTCACGAAGCCCACAAGCTGGTTCCTCAAAGTGCTTTGTCCACTGAGGGCTCACTGGTGCCAGGAGCCCACCACAGGGTTGCTGGTTAGGGGGAGGCAGCTGCAACTGTTTCTATTGTTTTTTTAACTTTGTTGGATCTCAAGTATTTCCTATCGCTCCTCCCGTGGAAATGAACCTTAAGGACTTTACACTGTCAAAAACTGTTTGGAGGAGAAGAGAGAACAGATGCCCTAACTCATACATGTGCTTCTTCTTGAGCAGCTTTAAGTAGACGGGAGCTCCCAGAGGCCTTTTTTGTTCCCTGTCTTTCTTTTCCTGAGCTTGCCAACAGAAACTCTATCTAATCTTCTTACAATGACATCAGTGACAGCCTCATATTACATTAAAATATGTTTTTACTGTCTGTTCAGGAATGGAAGGGCAATCTGACATGATGAGTTTGAGCACATGGTCAATTTGTGTTATAGTTTGCATAAAGAAATGTAATATTATTGCTATACTATCATGTTAGTAAAGTTGTGTAATTTAATTAAGATTGAAAGTTCCAATATACTTCACAGAACAAAATCATAATAATAATTTGTTCCTGAAATGAGCTGAAGACCTTACAGAGTTTATATGTCTTTTCATCTATGTGTGTGCATGTCTTCTGTTTCTGCTCACTCATTAATTCACACAGGTAAGAAACTTGGGCTGGAAGCTGAGCTGTAACAATGAGGAATAACCTCTACAAGCACAGAGGAAACTTTGGGGTTTAGGAAGGATGCATACAAAATAGGCATGCCCTGCTTCCTGAGCACACCTGACACTCTGAAATTCCCCTGCAGTATAGTCTGTACATCATGTAAGACCTCAGAAAAAGTATCCAGTCCTTTCACTTCACTGTCTACTATGAACTTGCAGCCTGCACCTGGTCATGGGGGCTTTTTTCTGCTACATGGACAAGACTTTGGATTATAAATCATATTGATTAAAAGAACCCAACCAACCAAAACAAACCAAAAAACCCAAATTATATAATGCTAGGATTATAAAGTACTTGTCTCAGCTGTTCCATTCTGAAATAGTGGCAGATCAGACTGAGGGCTAATGGAAATGATGTCGTTAATTCTCGTAAGTGTATATCTTACAAAGAATAAAGGTAGATAAATAACCTTTTTTTAGAGCTTCCAAAGTTTATATTCATATCTGAAAAAAAAAACATTCAATATCTGAACCGGAAAATGGTTCAGACAGAGCAAAAACATAGTAAGTATAAACCTTAATATGCTGAAGTAGAAAATCCATAATTCTTTGAGCACTAAGATGTCTCAGAGACTGTTCCACTTGTCCTTGACTTTGGGCAGGTATTTCAGTCACAGCTGTAGGGTCAGCCAATTACTCCATCAAATCCAGGCTGCTGTCAGAGGAATTGTACGGTGAAAAATCAACAGAAGCACAATTCA
Organism: Cephalopterus ornatus; assembly: GCA_013396775.1. Taxonomy (NCBI): domain Eukaryota; kingdom Metazoa; phylum Chordata; class Aves; order Passeriformes; family Cotingidae; genus Cephalopterus; species Cephalopterus ornatus. The sequence continues at coordinate 61,211 of VZRE01006007.1, forward strand.
CGCCATCCTCCAGGACTGCATCGGTACAGCTATCTCAAATCACTGGAATTAAGATGGAGCAATTTATAGGTAAATGAGTTTGAAATGGTTATGAAGAGAAGGAAAAGCCTATAGCACTGGAGAATTTCTGCATCTCTGAAAAATGTAGCATCTGATATACGTGCTCTTTTTAAATATAAGCCCATATCTGTTGAGAGAAATAGTGCATTTCCATGTGTGTCACCCCATGAAAGTGTTTTATTATGCTTCGAATTAAAACCAGGAAATTGTACATTTAAATGTTCCTAACAGCCACTAAAAACCTTTGGACAGTTAATTTTTTCAGCAGGAAATATGGGGAGTAGGAAGCTGAGCTCCTCATTGCATTCTGCTATCTAATTCATGATACATCATTAAAAATTTCAAATCCACCCTTTTTGTCAAATACTTTTCCTCACATTAATTATCTAATCATAACAGGCTCAATTAATAGTCCTTGTAAAATGTGGTTCCAGCTGGTTGGAAAGGTCCTTCTGGTTAGAAAATTTGTCCTTATTATGGGAATTGTTGTGAGAAGGTCCACTTATATTAAATGCTAGTAGATTATTTTAAAAGGGGGATATTGAGTTGTGGTGGAGAGTGACCAGAAAGTCATGAAGAAATTTCTGCTTTATTTGCATGCACCACATCTCTGAGGCTCCAGGTACACTATTTATCACAGAATATATGTTTTGAATGAAATAAATTTGAGTTCACTGTTAGTTACCACATTTTAAAAACTGTGCCAGATATTTGTACATGGGTTTTTCTTGATGGTTCTGTTCATCTGATGGTATGAAAAATGTCCACATCTAGAAATAGAGGATTAATTTAATTTAGTTACAAGTCTTCATAATAATGTTGTTTGGTGGATTGTGAGAAATTCTGACTTTAACTCTGGCTCAAAGGTCCAATGTGGACAGTAATTATTGATTTAAATAACTTTCAGAAATCAAACTAACAAGCTTTTTTAATAATACTGGTATTTCTGAGCATGAGATTGATTTTTTTTTTCACCTTTTCATCCATTTTATAAGACATGATATTTATAAGATGTAGCTATCAACATAGCTTGTTATAAGTTGTACATGTATAAAACCTTTATATATTTATTCACATATTTATATAATCTATACTCTATGAATTGTTGGTGATATATCTCTAGAATGCATTAGGATATGTATGATCAAGTATTTAGATATGATTCATGTAACACCATTACAATGTTTCCTATGAGACAGTGATGGTGCCTTAAAACTTCCAGCAGTGTGAAGTCTTCAAGCCTCAATAGTTTTTGAGAAATTGAATTCAGAATATCTGAATCAGTGTAAAATGGAATCAAGTGATGTACATAAAGATTTCCAAAACCATGGTTAACACTGAATAAAACAAAAACAAAAGCAAGAGATATCTATAGATATCTATAGATATTGTTTTAGTGCAGATGTTAGACAAATGCTACCAACCCAAATGTACTGTGACAAGTATCCCCTTTTCCCCTCCCTAAATTCTTGTTTGCTAACATGAGGGGGAGAAGCTGACTTTATCAAGTAAAAGCTGATTTGATTCTGGCAGGTGTGGGTTAAGGCACCATACATTGTGAGATTCTCAGTAAAATCACTGGAGCTGGCAGTATTTTAGAGACACTTACAGACAATGCCTAACTATCAGAAGTGAAGGTTCATTGAACCAACAATACAACTTCAATGCCTATTCTCAAAAAGCACTTTGTTTTCCATTCATACACAAAATGCAGTTAACAGAAATTGGTACAATATCCCTCCAATTTAGAGAACAAATAATTATCATTCTAAATCCATAACACTTTTTCAGAGGTTAAAATTAATTTTAAAGTATTGGATTCTTTCATAAAGTGAGAATATGCTGATTTGAGATAACATTTTTTTCCAAAATATTAGAAAAATCTATTCTGATCAACACAAAGAGGACATTGAGGTGAATTCTGACACTGCCAGATGAGACACTCTTGATGCTGAATACAGCTTCATGGAATAAAAGCCTATACAGTAGTGCAGAATATCAATTGTTCGTCTCATTTATTTCTTCCTATTGGGTATATGTGGAATGGCATCCTAACTGAGTGTTAATGAGGAATTAATTAGAATTAAGTGCTTCAATAGCAGTTGGTGATTATTAGGTTTTTTTAGGATCAGGCAATTTAATTCTGAAGCAGTTCTCTCACATTTCCAAAATGAGTATAAAACAAATAGAAATACCATTAGTTCTCCCTTTTCCCCTCAAGCCTTGAATTTGCATTCCTTCATACAGTGACATTTTTTAGGGTGATTTTTAATGACATCATTTAGAAACCTGCCTGTTCTGCCTATCCAAAGGCAAAGGACCGTCCAAGTTTTCGATAAGCTTTTTATACGTATCTTCCATGTCTGCTGTGAAGAAGCCATTTCTAACAGGGCAAAGGTCTTGTTTGGTGCCTGTGCTTTCAGACTTCTCAACCTCTGTACTTAGCTGGCAAGCCTTGCCTCAGCGCTGTGGGTAAGTAGGAAATCCAGCATCTCGTAGGAGATGAAGTTTGAAAACAAACCGATTTCCCATGGGTCGGGAGACATCTGCCATGTGGTAATGACTTAAGGTCACTGTGGAACTAAGCTAGTTATGACCCAGAGACCACAGCTGAGACATTTGGTATTCCTTCAGCCTGAAAAAGATTAGACTTTCTGGGAGTAGCATCTCTATGCATTTCATAGAATCATAGAATCATAGAATCAGACATGAGTGAGACTGGTGATTTAAATTTAATTCCTTATCAATCTGATATGAGAAAATAAGCATGGACACCTTCTTTAAGAAGCAATTTCTTCATGTTCTGGCAAATACAAGAAAAAGTAACAATGCATAATTCAAAAGCAGTAGAAATTACAAAGAAAGAAACTTCTACAATCTCACTTTTTTTTTTTTTTTTTTTTAGTGGCTAACATTTCTTTTGGGAAGCTTGCAGACGGATTCAAGGTCTGATATTTTTCTTCCTTCAAAGTATTTTATGGGTATTATTGTTAGGAAGAGTGAAGATGATGACTCTCTGTCATGAAAACAAGATGAAGTAAAAACAAGGTACCATGCTTCTCTATTACGCTTCCAGTTCCTAACTTATCCTAATGAGGATGCTGCCTTGGCTTTCCATGGCAAGGCAGAGCTACAGAAGTGTGTCATAGCACTTAAAACTTGCACATTGCTCTGGGTGGTACTGTGGGTCAAACACGGCCCTGTTTAGAAATGCTGCTAAATCTGTATATGTAAATGGTAACTTAAAAAAATCAGCATTTTTAAGTCAGCCAAGTTGAAAACTTAAAACTAAAAGGTAATTGGAATTTCACTATTTTCATATCACTAAGAAGTGAAAAAATGTCTACAACAATATTTAAAATAATAAAATGGAGTTTACATGTACTCCCAGCTGATATAAAATGAATGTGTACTGCACAGACAGTAAATGGAAAAGAGACCAACATGGACTTATGAAAGTTGAGATGACAAACATGATTAATAGAAGCAATAGGATTAAATAATATACTTAAAATTTTGTCAGTTATTCACCTCGGTCAGGTGAATTAACATGGTCTTCATAATGCTAAAATCTGGCTAAATAACAAGACCAGCTTTGAGCCTTGAGCCTTGAGCCTTGAGCTGGACTTGACAATTTCTAACCTCAGCTATTCTTTGCCATTCTGTCATAAAAGGGATAATTTAATCCTTATCTTGGACGCAACAATGACTAACTGGAATGGAGCTGAGCATTGGTCTACTCATTCTGAAGTACTGAATACAGAGAGACCAATCTAGTAAGGTTCTTCTAAAACTATGTCCTTCTTTTAAACTTGGGCATTGCTGCCTGTGTAACGTGCTATTCAAGCTTAACATAGAAGACCAAGTAGTGTCATGTTATTTCTTGTATCCACGCAGAGTTCAAGATTATTGCTAACAATATCACTTCTCCTTTTTCCTAATTAGCATGTATTAGCAGGAGCAGAAGACCAAAGTCTCCTACTAATGTCTGCAAATCTACATGGTAATTACCACTCATCTTGCTAGCTTTTAAGAATATGCAAGTTACTTAAAATTTAAAAGGTCTCTTTATGAAATAAGAAATGTTTGCAGCACTGACTGACGACAGCATGGCTGTGTTGACTCAGGCTTCAAAAGAAAGGAGAAAAGTATATTGCATACTAATAAGTATGCAGTCTCTAAAACACAGCTTGAATTTAGCCAAATAGGATGAAAAGTCATATGTATACTATTTTTTTAAGTTCTACCCTAAATTTTATTGAACTTAGTGAACCAGACAGTTTATGAATCATTGTAAAAATTACTGTTACAGAGTCTGTAACATCATAACAGTTTCATGCACAAAGTATACATATTTTGTGCATTTATGTATAAATATGTATACATACATATATGTAAACTTTTTACTGATAGATGGAAGCTAGAAAGTATTTAGTTCTAACTACTCATCTTGCTAAAACAGAAAAGCTCTCTGTATGTGCATAAAAGATCCTCCAGCTCAGAATGGCTCAACTGGAGAAGTACCAGCTTTGTAAGGTTATCTTCACCAAGCAAATTAACAGTGAAGTTATTATTGAATTGAGGGAATTTTTGTGAACTCCCCAAGCATGAATTTAACGCAGAGAATGCCATAGCCATTTTAATTAATGGAGGGGGAAAAAAAGAGAAAATAAAACTGAGAAATAAAAAGTAGAAGATAGTCAGGAAAGATGGTGGTCAATTATGCTGAATTGTGCCAGAAATACAACATTAACTGTTTTAAATAATAAACAATGCCAATCTGAGACCAACAAGCATGGCCAATACCAGACAAAGTCACAAATGATGATCCTTTTATGGACAAACTGTCAGAGCAAAATTCATCTGAAGCCAGGGAAAATGAAGGAACTCTTTCTGTAAGCCTGTTTTATAAGAAAGTAATGGTGTGTCATGATCCTGTGGGAATATGTTCCTGTGGCAAGGACATCAGTGGGAAAGAAAGGGCAAGTTCCATAGTTGCATGAAATAACTTTTAACTGCTCCTGATGCATGGCTGAATCAATATTATGTCGAGTTAAATCTGTGAAGGAAGAGAGATGATCCCTGTTTGAAGACCTACATAAGCAAGGGTCTGGTTTTCAACATCTGAAATATAAGGCAGCACTATGAAACATTTGTCCCATATTGAGACAGCCCTTGAAGAGCCCAGGCACTGAGTAATATATATTTTTTACTATATAACAGGATCTTACTTTGAGGTATTAAAAATAAAAATGATTTACGTGAGAAAGCAAGAACAGCACTGTGGGGTCAGACTTGGTATCTACCAATATCCTGTCTTTGATAGCAGCCAGAAGCACATGCTTGGTAAAAGATTATAAGAATAGCGTGTAATGCTTTCCTGTAATACCCTCTCACCTTCCGGAATTCTGGACTATAGCCACTTTCTGAGTCCTAAACTGAAACTCTACAGTTATAGCAATGTGAAATATTCAGAGACACACGTAACACTGATGTGTACAGAAATACATTCATATGTATCTGTACGTAAGTACATGAAAAATAATGTATACTTGTATATATATACATATGTATATATGCATGCATATACAAGCAGCTTTGTATTACTATCTGTACATTCATATGTCTAGCATAGATCCACTTAAATTTTTTCCTTTTTTCGCAAATTTGATGTTACTTTATTAAATATCAGGAGTGTTCCGTTGTGCAAAATACATATCATGTAGTGAATCATCAGGCCAATTTAATTCAATATAATAGCTTGTTGTTGCCTTACCCCCTTCTTTTCTGTTAATTAGAATATTTTTGACTTATGAATGTTATAATGTCTTCAATTTACTTTTTCTTGTGGCGATTTTACAGTTTGTTAAAGCCCATGAAGTGGGAGGTAAGTATGACCAGGACTTAGCTCTTCCTGTTTTCAGTGGTTTGGTTTGCAAATTTTGGGTTTTTTGAATTAATTTTATATTTATTTTTTCCAAAAAAAAGAAAAAAAAGAGACAAATTTTGAAGTCATTTATTTTGATTCTCTGGAGAATAAAAACAAATCTGTTAAATTTGTAAATCAGAGGTTTATCAAAATGAGCTTTGTAGTTTATAAAAAATGAACCATGCAGTCATAAAACATCTCCATGCCAAATATTAATAGCTACAAGGGTCAGTCTTGGCTATGCATGTGGGTATATATGTGGGAGTGTATACAAAAGCAGTGCTTTTTAAAGCTACAAAACTGGAGCAAGAATAAAATCATTCACAATACTAATAGCTATACAATCAGAAAAAAGGATTTTCACTGAAATCCATTCTTTAATATTATAACTTCTATGACAACAAAAGTAAGTGTTTCACATTTAAGAGAATACAGTCTGACATGTTAAAATCAGTGCATAATGTGCTTGACAAATTACTACTTAAAATCAAGTATTGTGCCTTTCAAGAGGTTTCTATTAGTTTATCAATAGACTTTCCATGGCTCACTGTTTGACACAGTACAATCTTTGCGGGTAAGTCTCCTACAGCAAGATTTTTCAACAACATTTGGAGAACAATATGTGGAAAACAAACTAGTTCCTGAATGTTCTTCATTTATAATGAAAGGTATCCAACTAGTGCTGAAGGGATGGGAAAGGATGTCATCAATACCAAAGCAGATGCCAGGCTTTCACAGCACACCTCAGAAGAAGAGAATTTAGTATCTTTAACAGCTCCATATATCCATGCAACATCATTGGCGATGCTTTGCTGTTGGGTTGGACTTAATAATATTTGCAGATAAATGAAGCAAACATATAAACAAAAAATGGCACCTGCTAATCTAACCTCATAAGAGGGCTTCTGAGTTCATTCTTTGGTAGGGCCTGCAAATGAATGATTCTTTTAAAAATTCATTTCTCTCTTCCAGTTCAGAGAGGGATGGTTTTCTGACACTAGACGAGTTGCTGACCTGTGTAGTTGGCCAAACATACACTAAGAATCTGACACCTGTTGTATTTCACTTCTGAGGTCCTAGTGAACTCAGCACAGAGGATGGCTGGTCTGTAATAAAGGTAGAGTAAGGGGGAAGGTGGTTGAGAAAAAAGTTGAAAATATTTTTTTAGAAATTTTAAAATTTTGAGAAGTTTCAGTTCATGCCATGGACTCTTTTTGTAGAAAAGCTGCGCAGCTCAATAAACAACTGTCTACTCAAACTATCGCTTGTGAGAACATACTGCTTTTTTTAACTGCAGCACAGATTGTGTGGGGGAAAACTCCTACAGATTAAAGAAATAAAGGAAAGGTGGAGCATAACTTCATCCCCTGACACTGCTGACACCTGTAACGTCCATCCTGCTGTAATTCCACTACATGACATTTAACTGCTTTCAGAGTAGAAATTAATTTATTCTAATATTCTTCTATTTTGTGTTTTAACTTACAATGCGGCTTTGTTTTTGTCAGCTGCAGATGACTAGGGCCTTTCTTCCCAAGTATATGAACTACACAAAGGAGTTGAAATGTCCCAAGGAATTCAGAATGAATTAGACTGATTTGTATTACATGAAGTGTTTGGCTGGTGTCTACAGAACACAAAGAAATCCTTCAGGAATAAGGAAGACCTCAATTTTAATTATTATTTGTTTTTTGTTGTTGTTCTTTTTTTTTTTTCCCACTTCACTCTGGTAAAAAATATATTTATTTCAGTATAAATGTGCACAGACAGACTGAAGTAGAATTTCCAAAAGTGCATGAACAACTTGGGAGTACATAAACTTCGGTTTTTCCCAGATGAATGTTGTTGATTTTTTAAACCTTAATTTATACTTTCTTCCCTCTTGCAGTATTGGTCCAGCCTTGTACTACCTCTCTAAACATCTATTTTTAATCATATCTCTTCCATCTGATTAATATGGCATACAGTGCACCTCATATATTCCTTATCTCAGTATATTTAATATCTATGAATGAATTTGTTTCAGCACTGCTGCATGCCAAATATGAGCTCACAGACATACCAGTTTTAAATGAATGCTTCCTCAGCATTTTCACAGTGTCATAAACAGTGGGTGGAAAGCAGGTTTCCAGAAGATTCTCGACATCTGAGAGTCATTTTCTATACTATGGTGTCAGGAAGGTTTAATTCTTAAAGAAACTCCGCTCTGTAGGGTAATCGCTTTCAGAGGCTGAATTTGTAGTTAGTATAGTTCCTTTTAAAGTTGTGTTTGTTGTTTGGTTTTGTTGGGTTTTGGGATTTTTTTGTGTGTGTGAGTTTTTACTGTTTATTTGTTTGTTTTATATTGTTTTGTTTTTGTTGAGACAGGAACACCAACAACTGTGCACACACAGGGGTGTAAAGAAATGACGAGTGCACCTTCTTTTCTCTGACACTTCTAAATTAATTATAATTATAAAATTCAGATTATAACTTCTCTTGTAATATGCTTTAATGCCTTCTTTCTAACTTTCCTTACAGAATACCTACGATTTCCCAATTTCCTTTTCAGCTAGTAAAACTTCCCCCATGACTTTCCTTTCTTTCCTCACCTGACCCAGGCAGCCAGTGGAGGCCCATCTGTAAACTGCAGCTGAATTTCTGGCTGTTAGCTCCCTTAACTCGCAGGTGCAAAATAATGAGAAATTGATTACTGCCTATTTTACACAACATTCCCATGATCTGGGGCAAAGTCAAAACAGCATTGCCAAGAAGGCTACAGGAAATTCTAAGGGGTTGTAAATATCAGAATACGTCTTTATGTACATCATTTGGGCTGGTTTTGTGTAGACATTTGTTATTTTGACTATATTTCATAATCTCGCTCATTTATCAAACTTCATTTCATCTATTAACAAGTGTTTTTAATTGCAAACATATGTGGTGTTTCCTGAATGCTGAATAAAGTGTGAGTTAGAGTTGTGAAATCCACTCAAAGTCCAGAAAATAATGTAGCCGACCTGCTGCACCACAGTGCTAAACCTTATAGGCACAGTCATTAAATGTGTGGCTTTTTGAGCAAAACTTCAGTGATTTGTCCTGTGCTGGGATCATTCCTTGGGTAATTAGCTAACTTGCCAGCCTGGGAAGAGAGCGAGCCCAGCTCTGGGCTCCATCCTCAATGGGCCATCTGTTTGCACAGGGATCCAGTTTCCAGGGGAGGGTTGCAGAGTATTCTGGCATAGACACTTCATCACTATATGGCTGTGCTGCATGATGCAGATTTGATCTTCTGCAATTGACGTCTGCTGCTTGGGCAAATGATTCTATTATTATTATTATCTCCTCTGGAATTTAACTAAGAGGCAAAAAATGCCACTCTCAAACATAACAAATATTCAGAGAAACATAGTATCTTCTATTGGTTCCCATTACTTTCCACAAGAAGGAGTGGGTGTATATGTACAGAGATGTCTGATATAAAGGGGAGAGAACACAAAATGGGATGGGAGACGTCCCTTCTTTCAGCAGTTTCTTTCTCCATCCCTTAAGTACATGACAGAGAGACTGGATCATCAAGCACAACTCACCTTCAAGTCAAGCAGCTGGGAGTTTTGGGAGAGTGCATGCTAGTCAGGTGTCTGATTTGCCTGAGCTGAATTCTACCCCAAATCAAATCTGCTTTTTAGAGCAGTAGATTTTAATATAGATAAGTTTCTATTACTTGTGGTATTTCCTTTCACTTCTTTCTTCCTTGAAAATGTGTTTACTTGCTGTTGTTTTCATTTGATGTGACAATCAACAGTATTTTAACATGTATTTGAAATATTTCTCCTTAATGGTCCCAAACTCTAAAGCTAACAGCGCTATTAAGTGCTGAAAATCCTTTGTTTTATTAATGTTCTCTAGAGTTAGATAATCCCTATGATCCTCCACCTAAAACTGCTCTGGAACAGATACCTGATGAATTTCAAACAATGAAAAGGCCAACACTTTAGCTAAGCTCCTGATCTATCTCGTGTTTAAAATTCATGAATTTGCTTAGCACATTTGCTAGCTTCCTGATTTAAGATTGGAGGAAAAAAAGAAGCAAGATTGAAAACTCCATGTTCATATGTCATGAGACTCTTAAGATAGATGAGAATGAAAAATAAAGCTGAAATAAAAACTGAAGTATGTCTTTACTGCTGATTTCTTTACATTTGTAATCCAAATTCTAGGTGGGGGAAAAAAAGAAATTTCTTTCATTATGAAATTATGCACTGTTCAGAATACTTTCATCCAAATATACTTAAGAAGGTACAATATTTGATGACACCATTTAGATCACCATTAACCAACAATTAGATATGTTTGTTTTAACAAGATGCAAGGGAATTGTTCATATCCTTAGTTTGTAATGAGGGTACCTTTGTCTCAATAAGTATCACTCCATACCAAAGAGCTGTCTAATATGTCAAAATACTAAATGTAGTTCTAACGCGTAAAAATTAAATAATTAAATTAAATTTCAAGGCTTATAAATGTGTGACTCCATTTCAGTTACTAATAATTCTGCCAAGCTTGAATCATTTGCGCTAAAATTATCCAGAGATGTTTGTAGCAGCCAGTTTTGGTTTTTGGTTTGTTTGGGTTTTTTTTCTCTAGGAAAAAGGATTTGTTTTTTTAATTTTTTTTTTAATTTATTTTTTAAACCAGAGTATTTTGCTCAGGTGAGTTGCCCATTATGCAATCAAAGAAATGGCAGTGCTACCTAAATTTGTCTTCCTAGCGCCCAGGCTTTTTGATAGAGTTATATAATTACATACTAGTTTTTTTCCACTGAGCATTGCTTCATCCAGGGTAGAGGAAGGATGCACATTGGGGAATAGTTTAGGACTGTGCAGTTACAAAAAGCCCTCCTTGTCATTGTCACAGGCCCTCTGGAGTCATTTGCTGCAGAAGACATCAGGTGTACAGGGAGTGAGGCAGGAGGCCATGAGATGGGGTGAGAGGAGAGCAGCAAAATGATGCAGCAGGCTTGAAATAACCTACTTCTCACAGCTAAATAGTTAAGCTAGAATGCTGCATTAGCACAATTATGCTTCTTCTTGTATCCAAATCGGTCATTCCTGTCCCAGATATCTTTCAAATATCTGCTACATACCACATAGACACAGAATTGTGTGATCCTTATTTTCTAAACTTCCTCTATTGAGGCTCTAGGGTCTGATTTGCAGAAATTGTGTACACTCACAGCTGCCATGGCTGTCTGTGGGATGCTGCTTTGAACATCTAAACTGTGTAATTCTTAGTCCTTCACAAAATCAGGTTCTGTGTATCTTTGATTGAATGAGAAAATTAGTGAGCACTTTGGACATTTGTATCTGTGTGCCTCAGTTCTCAATCTGTAAAATGGAGATGATAATTTCATCAGATGGTTGTGGAAGTAGTCATTAATCTAAGCAGAGCACTCAGATACTACACTGACAAGTACCAGAAAAAAAAAAGGCCACAGGAAATGAATAACTCTGTATTCAGAGCAAGGTTTAAATAATGTGCAGAAAATAATGTGTTAAACCACTCATTGGGCATAAATGAGAAAACAGCTATTGAATAGTTGCTCATTACATGGACAGTTGCCATTCTTTGAGCTGAGAGCAACGGTAAAGAAAAAAGCAATTCGTGAAGCTGTAGTTAAAGTCTGCATCAAAATACAAATGCAAAAAAGGCATCTCACTATATTTGCTTTAGAAACTATAATACTGATATTTCTTCACTTCTGACTGCTTTACTCTATGCTCTTCCTCCTTTTGTTTTTTTTTCTATATTAAAAATTTGGGCTACAAAAACTGCTGTGACTTTTTGGTGAGTTTTATGTCTCCCTAACCAGCTGGAAAATAACATTTGAAATTACTTATGTAATGTTTACCTGGTCTCTGGACTGCTTTGTTTAACTTGGAAGAGTGATATGAGTAAAATAAGGACAAAATATGTTTTTGATTCATCGAGTCCTATGCCTATTTTTTCATAATCCATTTAACATGAGAGATGGATTTCATTTCCTGTGATCCAAATTTTGTTTGTGCAATCCACTGTAGGCTTCCCATCCATCCTAAAACAGAATTTGAGGAAGATGACTCTGTGACTGTAGATATACAGTATGGAAATCTTAGTGCATATATTCATGCATACCAAATAAAATTCTGGTTTTTACTTTGAAGTTTGTTTAAGTGCTGTTGATACAATATTTGAGAATATAATCAACGAGTTGCTATAGGAACATTTTGTTGTTACAGCAGTTGTAGGCTGCAGAACTGTTTTCACTGAAAAAAACAGTGAAACTGTTTTGACAGTTTCACTCCTTTGACAGTAACGTGCCACTGCAAATGTGCAATACCTCCGTCAATGGGAATAGAAGGATGCACCTTATAAATCACTGACACGCACCTCTTAAAATACAGCAATGCTTTTCCCTAAGTTTTTGCCATTTTATTTCATTCCATCACATGATAGAATAAAATACCTTTCACATTGATTTATTCCAGACAGACAACTTATCTATTTCCAGATGAGATAGACAACACCCAGAAATTCTTATTTCTTGGTTTATTATGAGAAGCTCAGGGAATCTGTACAGAAAAAAGGCACATTTGGTCATGATGTCCCAAATTGTTGTTAAATCAATAAATAAAAGTATTAATAAATTAAACTAGTCATCTGCATGAGGAGTAAAATACCTACATCTAGACTACTAACTTATTTGAACGGTCCCTGCCACGGGTAGGATCAGGGCCAGCTGCCATTGCTCATCCTTTGGTACAAAGAGGGAGTCAGCACGTGGCCTGGCCTAAGGGTGACACAGCAAATCAATTAAGCAAAAAATTGCTTAATTCACAAGTGATCCTGTGGTTTATATATACTGTATCCCATCACATGTATCCCTGTAAGTCAAAGACATCCATTCTGCTCTTCAAAGGGACTTTATTAGCTGGAGACGAGTACAAACATGGCAATAACAAGTGCACAGTACTAAATCTCTGGAGTTACAAATAAATTTTAGTATTTCTCTTCTAGTATCAGACATGCTATCTTTCTCTTTTTAAGTAGGATTTGAGTATTTAAACATATTTTTAATGAGCCCTGCTCTTGCAGGTAAATGTTTATGGTTAGACATACTAAGCAAAAAAATCTTTGAGATTGTAATGTTATCTATTGTATCAATAGGACTAATATATAGCTTCCTGTGTGGCAGATATTACTCGGAAAGGTATATGTCCTAATTTCTCTTTCTTTTATTTCTCTATGTGCGATAATCTGAGCAGTAAATGCACCAGGAAAGCAAATCTCCTTCTAATGTGATTAAGTTTCAAGTAAGTAGAGATATATCCAGGGAATGTGTTTAGTACATTTCAACTAACAACACAAAAAGGGATCAAGGTAAAGAAAAGGAGTGAGGTGCATGCTGGAATTTGTAATAATTCAGCTATTTGAACGGTAACATCCTAAATCTCATCTTTTTATATTTTTATATAGTATATTCTGTGAAGGATCCAGACAGTACTGATAACAGTGTCTCAGATATTTCAGACTCTGTAATATGCATACTAAATTTAGAACAGGCAGGTAATGATAAAACCCGGTAACTATATATACTTTCTTATGTACAGCAATATATATTGACATATCTGATCCATGAGGAAAGATGAAAAGAAGGTAGAGGGTCATATTAAGTGAGACAAAGCCAAATCAGCCAGTCAAAGGCCATATTTTTGAAGGAAAGGGTAATAAGATAGGCAGGCAGAGAGTGGATTAAAAAAGAATGATGATAATAGAGACAGTAGGGAAATGTGCTGTAATTCTGAGTTCTGCAGCTACAAAGATTAGAATGCAAAGGTGATAACAGTAAGCAGTTTCCATTCAGTGCTTTATATTCTTCCTTTCTAACTGGGCTGCTATTATTTATCATCTATTTGCAGTTTCATATTCCTTTCCCTTTCTGTCTGTCAAATCCATCCCCCCATCCCCTCCTGTTTTTCAACCTCTTCAACTTGCATCTTCACTTTTTATCATATGTTCCTGTTCATTCTGGATCATTCTTCTTTTTTCATTTCTTATAAATGGCTCTCTCAGTTCTCTGGTTGGTGCTTGCCAGTTTGGTCTACATTATGGATATGACTCTAATTCTGAGCTGAAAATAAGAACAATTCACCAGAAATTTTTGGCTGTTCATTTCCAAAGAAACTCTTGGAACCAGTCTTCCTGTGTCATTAGCTTAACCCATAACACTGCTGATGTGGGTTTTCTCAGAAGGAATTCAAATGAAGTTGCTTCTGGAAGCCTGAGGTGTGATGAGGTCTGAACCAATGGCCTTGTTTTAAATATCTTCAACTGTGGATGTTCTTATTTTCTAAGCAGACTGTAATAATATTTGACCACTTCAACTTGGCAAGGCTGAGAGCAGATTTGGCAATTAAGGCCAAGGTAGAGTAGGAATCAGGTATCTCTGTCTTTCTTTTCTTTTGGGCATAAATAATATGAGATTAGTATGATATATAAGCATGGTTTCGTATTTTAACTCATAAAATCAACTGAGAAGATAAAAATCCAGTTGCTTTGTTATTTCATTTTGACCTCCGAATCTTAGTGATTGCATAGGACTAGATATAAGCAATTTGGGAAGCTCATCGCATGGACCAGATCATCACTTAGGAGTTTTGGATTAAAACAGATTGTGAAATTAATTAATTTTTTAAAAATCACACTCCGCTAAATTTCGCAGAAACTACCTTTCCCTCAGCAAAGACATGACAGAATTTGTACTGAATTTACACGTGGTAAAACTGACACATATTGCAGTTGGCATAATGCAATGGTCAGTGGCCTAAGCCTCTGACTACCGGAGGACATAAAATATAGGATGTTGAAAAATTGTTCAGAATTCTCTTCATTGAAATGTCTCAGATCTTCAGAAAGGGACAACAGTGGATAAGGCAACATTTTCCTTTATTTTTTTTTTATTTTTTGTTAATTTAGGTAAAAATTAGCCTTCTTTTAAGATTTAGGTCAGATATACAAATGAAAATTTTGGCTCTGGAAAGTCACCAAAGAGAAACATGTCCAAATTTTCATGTGGCACATACTTCAGTAATTTTAGTAGGTTTTAAGGAGGGATGCAAAGCCTTTTGCCAACAGACTGCCAATACTTAGAGCAAGTTAGGTATTTTGCTAAGAAAATATTCCAAAAATAGGGAGACAGAAAAGCATATTTGTTAATAATTACTGTTTTAGAGGCAGCATTTGCTTGCACTTACAGTTTATGATTGTGAGTTAATTGATCTATAAGTTTGCTTCTGACAAAGCAAATTAACTCTGTACAAGAAATTATATAGTATGGTCCTCACAAAACAAAACAGAAAGATCTTTCAGAAAATAAAATAAGACAGAAATAAACAGAAAAAAAAATGGGCAAAATGCCAATCGATGGGTAGAACTAGTAAGGGTAAAACAGTCCAATTAAATTCTACCTAGTAGATACCTTCTGTACCTTATACTAAGCATTCAAAAGCTTATGAAAACAAAAGTCATTTCTATCATTTTAACAGCAAAAAGCTTTCAGTTAACATGTATATTGTAAGTACTGACTATATAAATCTTTCAAAGTTAGAACATTTGTGAAATATATTAAATCAATACAATTTACTCAGAAAAAAGCTTAAATGTACAATCTTACAAAGGTGAAACATGTTCATGTCACTATTATTCTGTGATAACTCAGTTCTTAATGCATTCAACTGTGAACTGCTTACTGAATAGAAACAATGGCTCATAATGGCAAAATCCATTTTCAGATCAAGTGAAGAAAAGACAATTTATGTGTCACCTCTACTCCACTGCCTGGCATTGTCATTAAAGTAACAATCGATATTGCTCATTTGTGAATTAAGTATGTGAATATATAAAAAGCATTAACATTTGTCAAACTCTAGCCCTTTCAGTACATTCAGGGGTCTCACATTGTTCTCAAGTATTTAAAAACCTTGTGAAAGCTTTCCGATTAAAATCCTTTCTCAAACTTTCAATTCCAAGTCACAGTAATAAAAAGATCTTGGATATTACCGAAGACTTTGCTTCATACACTGAAGCTAGTCACAGATTAATTGCAGGTCTAACATATTTATTGAGTGACTCATACCCAAAATTCACAACACCTAGATTGTGCCCTGTAGACGTGGGAGGGCTGATCACAGTGCTATTTAGGTGAAGCCTGCAAGGAATCTGAGGGACTCTTGGACTCCTGGACACAGTACTGGAAGCCCAAAGGGAGAATTCATTTGAAATATGTGCTATATGCAAGGCTGGCAATTCAGCAGTTTAAAATATTATAAAAATGATGTATGAGGGACTACTGTAAATCCAGGGCTTTCATGGGGATGAAACACTCAGTCCTTCTAATTGTGACAGTGTAAGTAATGTAATTCTGACTTTTCTCTGTTTTAGCTCTGGTAAATCTTTCCAGCATGCATTTATTTATGTGAGGCTAGGTCTGCAATATTGCTTGTATACTTAACTACACTTATCCATCAGCATTATTTAGCCAAGAAAGAGAAGTATTGTAAAGAGGAGTATTGTACTCTAGCTATAAACACCTTGGGGGGGGTGATGTTGTTTATTTATTTGGTTGGTTTGGTTTTGTATGGTGTGGTTTTGGTTTGCTTCTGCCCCCTCCCTCACCCTTCCCCCTCCAATCGACTGATTACATACAGGGCTAAATTTTTAGGTATTTGTTTTCTGCCTGCAAGATGAATACTTGTTGAATAAATGCTACTAAACTCTCCTAAGAGCAAAAATATAGGATGGTTGCAATTCAATCTGTGTGTTTACTAGTAGTTAAATCAGTTGAAATATGTCCCTCACCCCAGCTAAATTTTGACTTGCTCTAAGGACATGTTTGGGAGAGTTTAAGATGGCCCAGCCCCAAAATTGTCAAGAAACATATAAGCATTATAAAGATAGACAGCTAAGTTACAGTGACCTGGAGTTCACTAGCATAAACCCAAGGCTGCAGAGTGGGAAAGGATGCAAAGGTACAACCATTCCCAACACAGCTCTTTGACTGTAAATATGTGGGTTAAAAGAGGAAGCAGATTAATAGTATTTTTAGTAATGAAGAATAATCTTAGACCCACTTTCCCAGTCAACAAACCCTAACAATGGTCAAGAATGTCTAATGTATGAAAACACAAGTTAGATAAATCAAATCTGAATGTTACAATAGGAGCATTTAATAATATTAGGGATACACTGAGAAAGTTCAAGTTTTTCTTTTTTTTTTGTTTTTATTTAAAGAAATTTCATAGTTCAGGCAGAAATTATTGATAGAGGACTTAGTAACCGGAATTCTATTCCCTGTGTTATAAAGAAGGGTACGATGATCACAGCAATTCCTTCTATGGCCAATACAAAATTTTCTCGAATAAATGTACTAAAAATAAGGTATAATATAAAATTTATTTCTAACTTTATTTAACTTACTTTTAATGGAATTCTGGGATCTATTTTGAAAAAAAAAAAAGAAATCCTGAAGACTTTTGCTACAAATTTATTTAGGGGCAATATTAGATAAAAATTAGACTATAATCCAAGGTAGGACTTCCCAAGGGAGGACTGTACTCATCTGCAACACTTAAATATTTTATAGGAAGTGGCCAAAGTCACCCTTAGAAATTCTCTTTTTCAAAAAAACCCCCAAAAGTCATGACATGAGATATCTTCTACCAGAAAGGAACTCCAGCTGTGATCCTCCTGTATGTGTCTAGCATAAACACCTGACTCATGGAGTCTGGGTGCCACGGGACTATTTTTTGCTGTTTGCAGAATGTCTCTTTCATCATGTGCCTTTTAGAGAGCCTGGATGTCTGACTGTATTCATTGAACCACTCAAGAGGCTAATTTTAGAAATCATGAAATCTAAATGGGAAGCACCTAAGGGGCCTATTTGGGTCTTGTTTCTATTTTCTGAAATAAATATTTAAATCTTCCCAACATCTCTATGAGAATACAAAGAATTAAAACACAGCTTAATTCCAATTCATAAATACTATCATAATTCTAACTCAAACATTATTTTCTCTCCTCTAAAAGCCTTTATAGTCTGACTTTGAATCATGACTTTAATAGGGGTATTTTTCAAAGTAGTTTATCATACTTATTGTGGAAGAAAATGCAAGCTAACGCACCCATTGTAAAAAGTTCTAGTTTATTCCTCATGTCACCTTCACTGATGACTGCAAAGGTGCAACAGTTCCAACATTTTTCACTTGCCAACTCAATTCTGGTTGTGGGACCTCCTTCACTTTTTGCTTTGCAAACCCCACAGACTGTCTTGTCTCCGTGGTAATCCCTTGCAGAGCCTTAGACTCCTTTGTTACTGGAAGATGTAATTGACTGGCACTGTTTGACATCTTTGTTGGTGCCATAGACAAAGGGATCGAGTGCACACTCGGCAAGTTCGACTGCGAGACCAAGCTGTGTGGTGCGGTCGACATGCTGGAGGAAGGAATGCCATCCAGAAGGACCTTGACAAGCTTCAGAGGTGGGCCTGTGACAAGCTTATGAAGTTCAACAAGGCCAAGTGCAAGATCCTGAACCTGGCTTGGGACAATCCCAAGCACAAGTACAGGCTAGGCTGAGAATGGATTGAGAGCAGTGCTGAGGAGAAGGTCTTCAGATTGTTGGTGGATGAGAAGTTCAACATAACCAAGCAATGTGAGCTTGCAGCCCAGAAAGCTGACCATATCCTGGGTTGTATCAAAAGCAGCATGGCCAGCAAGTCCAGGGAGGTGATTCTACCCCTCTACTCGACTCAGGAGGGACACCATCTGGAGTACTGCATCCCAACTCTTCTGTGAAGACAGGCTGAAAAAGTTGGGGCTGTTCATCTGAAGGAGAGAAGGTTCTGGGGTTACCTTATAGCACCTTCCACTACTTAAAGGGGGGACTTTTCACAAGGGCTTGTAGTGATAGGACAAGAGGAAATGGCTTTAAACTAAAAGAGAGTAGGCTTAATTAGATATTAGGAGGAAATTCTTGACATGAGGGCAGTGAAACAGTGGAATATGTTGCCCAGAGAGGAGTGGATTCCCCGTCCCTGGAAGTGTTCAAGTTGTATCAGCCTTTGAGCAACCTGGTGTCATGGAAGGTGTCCCTGGCCATGGCAGGCAGGTTTGAACTAGATCTTTAAAGTCCCTTCCAAGCCAACCCATTCTGTGATTCCATCTTCTCTTCGTACATTATGTGCTGAAGTCCCCTGACAACTTTGATAGCCCTTCACCAGGCCCATTTATATATTTTTTCTTTATTGTGTTGAGACATAACTATACACAATATTCAAATGTCATCCCATAAGTGTGAATAGAAGGGAAGAATCAACCTCCACCTCCTGGCTTCACATCTGCTAGCACAGTCCTCTAGGTAGTTTGGTATCTTCACTGCAAGGGAACACTTAAGTCTCGTTCATCTTTTTCGGCAAGATGTCTAGTTCCTTTTCTGCAAAACTGGTCATCTTTCTGATCAGTTGTCCGACAGCCACTATTGTTCCATGGGTTTATTTCATTACAGGTGCAGGACTCTGCATTTGCCTTTGCTGAGCTGTGTGGGGTTACTGACAATTTTTGCAGTCTGTCACTGCATCTGAATAGCAGTCTGCCCACCAGTGTATTGATGACTTTCTGCATCAGTTTTGTGTCCTTTGCAAACTGGGTCATTCATGAAGTTATTGAACAGTATTGGCCCAGCCACTGCCCTTAGGGAGTCCTATCAGTAATCAGCTGCAGTTAGACTTTTTTTCTGATTATCATAACACTTTGAGCCCTGTGTTCTGTCAGTGTTCAACCCACCTTATAGGTAACCCATCCACTCCAACTCTCTTCCATTTGTGCACAAGGATGCTATGGTCAAAAGTACGTTCATGGATGCTATAGTTGTCCAAAGAATTGCTAGAGTCAGAGTAAACAACATCCATTGCCCTCCTCTCATCGATGGAGACAATCAACACAGGTGTTCTTTGCACCACACGTTGTATCTCTTGGTGTGACAGAAACAATTATTAACTAATATATTTTATTTATTTCAAAATGTCTGAAATCCTCTGAGGTTGGTTTTTTGTTTTTTTTTTTTTTTTTTTAATAGTTTGAAACTGTATCAGCTGATGCAATCTCTGGGGAGGCACAAAGGCATACATGACTATTTGAAGGTGCAAAAGTCACCGAAACAGGAAGAGAGATAATCAAATAGCCAGTGGGGAATGGCCCTGAGGTGAATTATCCTCTGAAGCACATCTAAGTTTCATCTTCATAGAACGCACTAGTTGCTTCACTCCAGAAGAGACTTTGAAATTGAATAGACAATTAAGTGGATGGGTTTCTGAGAATAAACTAGGGAACTGAGTTAATTGATAGTGTAAAAAAACTGGACTCCTTATCACTTTGTTATTAGAGATTTTCTCTAATAGGATTCTCTGGCGGAGGATGGCAAAGTGGATAGCATAAGGATGCCTGGGTCAGCTCTCTGAATGTTTCAATGTAAAAAGAGCACCTAGAACATGTATTTTCAGGCATGCTGTATGCTCCCTGGTATAGGGTGCTGTCAGAACCAAAGTTCTTTACAGTTAAACAAGAAGGATTTCAAACTTCTTTATACTATAACTTGGAAATAGCTGGAAACTACTGATCCGAAGGAAGACAAACTCAAAAACATTAGAATCTGACTTAATGGTTATACTGTTTACATCAAGAAACTTTTTAAATACTGCTATTTTTACTGGTTTGGCCCAAAATAATTCTGCAAAAAGTACAAAGATGAACAAGATGCATGAAAACTGCAGAACAGAGCAGGTGGAAAATCAAGTGTGAAATTGGCAAATTTTTGAGCTATATGTGAAGTGTTGGGCTTTATTGTTAGACACTGTGTGAATAGAACTGAGTTGCTGAGGTTATGCTATCTAAACAAAGGCAATTTATCATGGTGCAGTAACAGGATCTTTAACCCAGATTTGAAAAATGTGCAAAATTATGATTTAATTGAATGGGCTAGAAAGGCATGACCAACAAAAGGCTTAGACCTGTGTAATAGGAATTTTACTAGGAGTGAAGATAAAATGGAATGTCTAATTTCCTAAGTAACCCATGGACTCCTTTCCTGCCATGTCTGCACAGAACAAAGGGAACAGGGCTACAGAATATTGCAAGGACAGTTAGGAAGACAAATTTATTCCTGCTGCTCAGGTTTACTCTGTCATGTTGTGACAGTATAAACTTATAAGCAGCAAGACTGGATCATATCATGTGTGAATGGAAAGTGTTGATTTAAAAAGTGGTTGCTAACATATATCACCACTGAACCAGGAGATCTCTATCATTTGTGGTAAATTTACTATACTTACTGTGTTTTCAGGCTGTATTTTATGCAGACACATTTCCAGCTGAGAAGAGACTCATACCTGAATTATTGAATAAATGCAAAAATTATGTAATGAAAAAAATTATCTTCAATTAATCATAGAATCGTAGAATGATTGGGATTGGAAGAGACCTTAAAGATCATTTTGTTCCAACCACCCTGCCATGGACTGGGACACCTTCCACTAGATCAGGGTGCTCAGGGCCCCATCCAGCCTGGCCTTGAACACTTCAAGGGATGGAGCACCCAAAACTTCTCTGGGCAACCTGTTCCAGAGCCTCACCAGTCTCATTAATTACTCTCATTAATTACTGTTAAATAACATTACCTGCCTTCTTAGATTTTTCATTTGTTGTTGCTGTTGTCATGCTGTACAAGGGGAAGATACTATTTGGAGGGATCATGGTTTGCTCATTTCAGAGGCATACACTGGGTAATCTTAACTCTTTTATAGTTTTGCTTATAAATCCAGAAATGTATCAGAACAACTCATATGACCTCTTTATTGATGTTATGAACCTGATTAGGTTTAAAAGCAAAAAAGTAGTGATAAGAATCAACTACACATCCTCAAGTCTACATTTTTGACTCCAATTCTGTCAGAGTTGTAACCATACAGTTGGTAAATTAATTATCAAATAAAAAAAAGTAACAGCTGAATCATAAAAAATAGTGTTTTGTGTGACACTGCAATTTGTTCCTAATCATTCTTTACTTGAAAGTCTAAAGTGCTTATTCACCTGAGGCAGGTGCTTCAGGTTTGCACTTTCCATAGTGTACTTGATGTGGTTGGCTTACAGAACAAAAGAACAGCTAAAAACTAAGCAATGACACCACATAAGAAGAGCACCCAAAAGTATAGTTGTACACTTTTTTTAGCAGAAACATCTATACAGGCTTCTGAAAGCATATCATGCCAGTGTGCAGCACCCATCATTCTCTCCCTTTAGATTACGAGGTTATCAATGAAGTTGTCAGTCACAGCAGTGCAATTAACCCTCAGGAGCCAAAGCTGCATCACCGTACTGTCCACACACACGGGAAACTGCCAGGAAAGAAAGGAAAATGTCTGTGAGTCTAAATGCCACCAGGCTAAAGTGGCAGACTGTGATTCATACTCATGAGTATCTCTGACAGACTTTCTATATTCCCTAGAGAGAGCAGATTTTGCTAAATTCCCTTCATTAAAAATTACGGATAACAGTGTTGAAGTCAAGTTTTTAAAAAATTAAGTGCAGAGATAATTTTGTTACATCCTCACATACTTCCATGATGAAAACCATTGCAAAATCCATTTGAAAATGGAAATGTGATGTTATACATCTTATGCACTACTGCCTTGATAAGTGATTTCTAATTGTACTGCACTTTTTAGGTTGTTTTGAAGCACCAAGCTTCATTTGAGAGGCTGATTATTCATAAAGAAACCTTCACAATTTATCACTGCTATACTATTAGTTTCTGCTGTTTAGTTCCATATCTATATCTAAAGAACTGAAAAGGACTGATAAGGACTTAAATGTTATTTGATGGCTGGAAATTTAGTTGGGGCATTAACTAAATTATAAATGAGAGTAAACTGTGAGTAAAAGGTGTTATAGCCATGCTTGAAACACCTAGTTTTTCCTTTATGTTAAGCTGTGATTGTTTTGGTGCTCACAATCTGTGACTTTTGACAACATAGGAATATTTTCTGCATGTACAGCTTTGACTGTGAAGCTTTATTTTCTGGTGGAAACCAGTGGCTTTTGCTTTATAACAGAGAAAGGAATCTCAACAGCATTAATGGTAGCCTAAGCATGTAATTTCTGTTAATGTTAAGGGGACCTTCATGTCTAATCTACCATGCACAGCCCTAAAAAGTTACTTCAGTACATCTTTTTTTTTTTTTTTCCAGACGTGCCATTTGTGATATTGCTTGTCATAGTGAGTTGATATGCAATTGCAATTTTACTTTTTATGTTACAAGCAACAGCCATTGACATTTCTCTACCTAATTCATGTCATCATTATAAATAGTTACATTTGGAACTATTACATGAATGTACTATTTATACAAGAGTAGATGGGGAATCAAAGCCAATGTTTTCCTGTGAAGGATGCAAAACCAGAAGCACATTTTTCTCTTAAACAGATGGGATCAATCAGTATAGGTTAATGTGTATTTTCAGTAATGCCTGTCCTTATTTTACCCTGTGGAACCCTCTTATAGCTGATTTCAGCAACACGAATTGCATTTTGAGGACACCTGAAAAGTAGACAGACAGGCTTATAGAAACCAGTTAGTACCCTTAGGGATCCACAAATTTACACCTTTTCCTCAAACAGTTCTTAATTTTCAAAATGTGTAATTAAAATTTTCTGCTGTTTGATTTGCATAATGGCTTTTCATGACAATTTTACTGGTAGGTCACCAATTTAAAGATAGCTTTGGCCATTCCTAACAGATGGTTCTTTCAATCTGATGGAGAAATAAAATGATTTTCTAACCTGACTTCAGTTTTGAGGAAATAAAGTGCAGTTTCCAAAGAGTATGCTCAGTAAAAATCACCATAATTGACACCATGGTATATTGGCAGTCTTCTTTAAGGAGGCCAAGCACTATCTGACTTGAGTCACATTCTCATCCTGAAGAGTATGACTGTAGAAAATAGCATTATGTATTTTTTTTCTTCACAATTTATTCATCCCTATTAAAAATTCATTACAATACATATTGAGTGATTATTCCTTCAGAAAGAAAAAACACTGAATTTTCAGATGCAAGTGTAGCCATTGTAAGTGCAAGAAACTGTTTTATATTCAAAAGATATTTGCAGTTACATACAGAGTTTAATCTAATTTAGGTAGCTGTTACAGTTCAAACTAATTACCTTAGGCTCCTAAATATGTGTGTTGAATAATCCTTGGGAATTACCTATTTCTCTCCACGGATCAAAATAAAATTTTAGGCGCCCAAATTATAAGTGCTGATAGTCATAGGTCAGTTCCTCTGTGTCCCCAAACACTGGGGCATAAGACAACTGATACCATTTAGATAAATTCGCATGCACTGACATGACATGACTGTGCAGTGTTAATGCATTCTGTCCCTCAGGTGGCTTAGTAGCCTGTAGGCATATTCCTGCACTTCTAACACATTTGCTTTGGGACCAGAACTGGTTTGGGTTGTATGTAGAGTGAGTAGTATTGAAAAAGCTGTATAAGTTGATCCCATCTGGGTGGTGAACTAGGTGTAAAGGCAGCTTCATTTGAGCATACAGACAGATATAAAAATATCCAGCTTTTATTTGAATACACATGAGGACTTATGGGAGCCCATTTAAGAATACATTCAATGTACACATTACAATTTTCCTTTACTCCTTGGATCCAGATCTTTCTTTCAAGTATTTCAGTATAAGCTTTCTATATTGATGAAAGCATACTTTTCCCCATGTCAGGAGAGAGCTTGTCAGGAGATTAGGGATTGGGTTCTTGTATATCCAGCTTGAAAATAACTTTTGCAGCCAAGCATTTCAAATTGATTTGGCTGTTTCACTATTCCCTGTTTTTATACACTACCATTTGCAAGCAATGAAAATAATCCTTTTTATTGTTTTTGACTACGCTTCTTTTTCTTCTGGACATGAAATATAATGTGTTTGTTTTGTTCTGTTTTAAAAACCCCCCAAATCACTCCCCTCCAAAAAAAAACCAGTAAGGAGGATCAGAATAGTGAAAACACAGTTTTCCCCTAACCCATCTTTGAAGTATCATTCAGACCCCTGGCTGAACCTTCTATCTGTTGAAAGCATGGAGGTTATCAGACTCTCATTCTGTCTATGTACCATATTGCTGGTAGGAAAGAATTTGGGGATCCTCTGTTACTCCACAGATTTGGACTCCTGATGAGAAGACATTAGAATCAGTGGGAGAATTATTTTATATAATGAATTCTTTGAAGAACTCAGGTACACTAGCATCTTTCCTCACTACCCAGAACTCTGTTTTTCTCTTTTTTTCCTAAACAATAGTTCTGATTGTGTCTCAATGCCCCTTTAGCCCTCCAAATCTCAAATAATTAATGCTTAAATCTAAATCTTTGCTCCTCAGTCCTAAAGTCTCTCCCATCTTCATTGTTCCCTTAGATTTTCAGGGTCTCTACCATTTTATCAACTCCTATTTTTCTTCTGTTCCCAAAGATGCTCCTCGGTTTCAGGTCCCCCAAAGAACCATTGGCCTCTTACTACAACTGTTAACCTTGACTTCAGCTATTACTGAATACTGTTCACGTGCAGACTGAGCTTTTCTGTTCTTCCCTTACAACCAGCTGGGAGAGGAGAAGCAAATAATGGCAGTAATGGCTCAGCAGACTCAACGTTTTCCCTTTCCATAGGAGGTAGCTCCCATCCTTTCTCCCCCCTTCACCATCTCCACATCATAGTTTGGTTTCCTCTCTTTGCTTTGCTCCACAGACTATTACAGCATCATTAGCCATTTAGGCTACAATAGCATTATCTGCAGATCTTATCCAGGGTAGAACTGCAGTAATACTCCTGTTACGTGGGCACTAGAACTCAGTTGCTTATGCTCCTTGTTCGAATGTTTGCAGTAATCCCTACTCTGCTTTTCACTTTGACAGACAAACACTCTCGAAATTATTTCCCAGGTGTAATATAGGGGTTTAGGGCAGGCTAACTACACAGTTTAAATGCATTCAGATTGCTAGGGAGGGGGCTAAAAGGGTTTCACAGAATGGACACAACCAAGTTGTGACAGTTGATTTGGGGACCAAAGAAGAAGGCCTAGCATTATTTTCTTTAGTATTATAGATATAGTCAAAATCCTTTACCTTCCATGTTCCAGTTCTCTTATAAAATTAGTCCAGTGATATCTTTGCACTTATATACGGAATGTCAAACTGTTCTGTGGATATATACCAGTATGGCTTTGCTGATGTTCAAGGGAGCTCCACCAGTGCCGCAGTTGTAAGTTACAGGACTGTATGTAAAGCTGTTCACTATTCAGTGTTTTTCTGAAGCCTGGGTTCATGTGACTGTGTCAGAATCTCAGTTTTCACTAATAAATTACCAGGTTGCCAGAAAAACTAGAAAATATGGCTCTTGAGTTCATAGTCTTAATACACAGGGTCTAGAATATACAAATAAGAAAACAGATATAATTTCCAATAAGAAAAAAAGTGTTTCATACATAATTTTTTTTCCTATGACTTAAAATATTAGTAAAGTTTTGTACCCACACAATTGACTAAATTTATCCAATGTGTTTTCACTTACCATTCAAGCACATGTCCAAAGCACTTCTGACTCAACTATTGTATCAGTATGCTTGTTCTTCTGGACTTAAGATTAGATTGTTTTCTGTTACAACTCTATAGTACTTTGGCTGCCCAAGATAGTAATTTGACCCACCTGCTCAATTGTGTTTGTACTAAAACACATTTGTTCTTCTAAATAATTCCACATTACTCATTGTTACAGGCAACAGAGCTTTGGAATAGAACACTTTTTCTGTGGGGTGTGTTTGATATTTACTCAATTGCATTTTTTCATTTCCATCACTTTCAGAAGATAAGCTGACATTTTGGTTTTTTCTGTCAAATGGCTTTTTGTTTTTTTTTTTTTTTCCAGTGACAACAACTGGCATTTCTGAGCTGAGGTTTTTGACTACGCTTTAGAATGATTTCAGGCATAGGAAGTCTGTACATTGTCAACTTAGTCCCTCCTCTTTTTGCCTCATTTTTGTTGATAATCACTCTCATTAGCAGGTTCTTACGTGTGCATCAGGTGTAAAACAACCAGGTTTTCCCAACAACAAGCCTGGATGAAGTCAAAGGAAGCTTGATTCAGACAGTATCCAGTCTACAACTGCTGGTGCAGATGGCCTACAGCAATGTTCACTCATTGTGTTAGGATAGTACCTCAGTATTATACCAACAGATCTTCTGTATTCATATTTATTTAATATAAATACAAATATAAATATATTGCACTGTTTACATTGCTTTTGCTATCATGAATCACATGATAATGATGACCATTCTATAAGTAGCTCTAGAAATAAAACAAAATTGCTGTAAGGCAATTTATATTAGCATGAAAATTTTTTCCCTTTAAGGAGACTGTGGTGGATTGACATTGGCTGGATGCCAAGTCTAACCTCTCTATCATTCCCCTTCCCAGCCAGACAGGGGAGAGAGAATAAGACGGAGAACAACTTGTAGGTTGAGATAAGGCAGTTTCCTAAAGCAAAGGCGAAAGTTTGCATGTGCAAAAGCTAAGAGGAAAATAACAAGGTTTATTCTCTTCTTCCCATCAGCAGTGATATCTGGCCACTTCCCAGGAAGCAGGGCTTCAGCACATGTAGCAATTGCTTCGGAAGGTAAACACTGTAAATAATGAATGCCCTCCTCTTCCTCCTCCTTTCTTTAGCTTGAGCTGACATCATGACATGGAATATCCCTTTGGTTAGTTTGGGTCAGCTGGCCTGGTTGTGTCCCCTCACAGGATCTTGCCCTCAACTGAGGAAGGAATGTTATAGTGCTGATGCTGTGCCAGCTCCTCTCAGAAGTAGCCAAAACACCAGTGTGTTATCAACACCTTTCTAGTTACCAATGCAAAGCACAGCACCGTGAGGGCTGCTGTGGGGAAGTGAACTCCAGCTCAGCCAGACTCAATACAGACTCTTAGGGTTTTTTTTACTTCACCTGTAAATAAAAATGTAAATTGCATTAGATAATTTTCAGATAAATATGTAGGAAAATACTGAATCTTTGCATGCCTTTGAGGTATGTGTATGAAGGGTAGAGAGCGCTATGAACCTCAAGTATCTAACAGGTGAGAAGTCTCAAGCCTAGGCTCTTTTTCCCTCTATGGGAAACAGAATGAGTCTTGTGCTACTATTTGAGATCTACCAGACAATCAAGATAGAAGCATGATTTCCCATGCTTTCCTCAGTGGTTCTAGAAAATGTGCTTTCCACTCTCTGTTTAGCAGAACTGAATGGGATTCATGATGTTAACAGTCACTATGAGAAATGAGTCAGATGCATCCTCACTGCAACACCACTGACTTCACCGTCTCTGATTTGCTTATAAAGGAATAATGCCCTTCAGATAGGATCATCTTGGAAGGAGGTTGTAACAATGTGGATGGTAATATAACCAATAAATACTTAATGATAATTGTACAATAATTTGTGGGGGCCTAAGAGAAGAATTTAAACCATCGTTATCAGACTCTTTCAACAGATGGTTTAGAACACCTACTTCCTCCGAAACAGAAAGAGTTAGGCCCAGGAAAACATAACAGAACCAACTTAGAATAGCTACTGTTGGCATCTAGCACAGCTGGAAATAACTTATGCTTTCCAGGCAGCACTGTAGAGCAAAGTTTAAATGAACTTTACTCTTTGCAGCAGAGAAGCTGTTTTTCCAAGTTAAGAGGAGCTCCATGTTGCCAAGGCCAGACTGCTTCTAGTATGTGACCTGGTTCTTTTGAAGCAAGCTCTCTATTCTCATGAGAGGGATTCCTGGGAGAACTGATCTGTGGCCAAGCGAGAGAATCCAGTGACATATTTGTTAACTACAAACATATGGATCAGAAGTATTTCCTTCTGTTGCCAGACAGTGCCTCAGTCAGAAGTGCTCAGATCTATTGGGAAAATATAAAACCCTCTGGCTGTGTCACTATAGCAGCTTAGCTTGTGCTCTCAGACTCCAGAAAATGTGATTCATGCTTCCCTGTGTCCATACATAAAAGACTATTCAGGCCTGTGTCTGGTGCTTGATATCTGGTCTTCAGGGAAAATTCAGGCAGTACTCAGATTAGACTTCTGGCATTCCCCCTAGCATGGAATCTAAACCTGAATAGGAGCATTTCCAAATACTCCTTTCTTCACACAAAAGTCAGCCATATAGTCAATATCTTTGTTTTCTTAAAGACAGCAAGTCAAACTGCTTGAAAATAACCTCCTCGTCACCCATCCTTCCCTCCTGTTTCCAGAAGTAACTCAGAAGTGAATGAAAGTTCTTCAAAGCAGTATAATTTCACACCAACTGAATCCCTGTTTTCTGAAAATGGTGCATGATAATTTTTGAATAACTTGTTACTTTAAAATACTTTGTATACATTTGTGTGAGTTTGATCTCTTCTACTTCTAAAAGGCTGTCAAGGAGATCTGACTGTGATCTAATGCAGAGTTACAAGGGGGAGAAATGAATTGTTAGCAGTACAATATCCTTTGCTGTCTGGCTGGGCTGAGCAGTCTGTAAGAGATGAGATAGAAGAAGAACCTTGCCAAGTGCTCAGTGTGGCATTTTACTCTTTGAAGAAGTAGGCAGGGCAATCAGCAACTGCCATTTCCTTGTAATCCTGAAACAAAGAGAGAAGCAACTAAGACTGTACATCTGTTGTAAAAGGTCTAGACTTCAGCTTTTAAAATTACTGGAGAATTAGGCCCATAAAACTGTTTATGATTAGCTGCAATATCTTAGCTGCTGTAACCCTGGAGCCATTAACAGAATTTTTCTTGACAGTGGCTTTCTTGAAAAAAAAGTTCTAAAATTAGGGAGAAATGGAAGAGGAAAAACAGAGAAAGTTTCTGTTTCTGCTAGGAAACAGCAGAAGAGGGAGAAGGGTTTCCTGACCTCCTTTACAGTCTCTACTAGCTTGTTTTTACCTCTGACCTGTAAACCAGAAGTCAATTAAGTGCTCCTGCAACTTGTTAGAAAACAAAAGAGATTTTGAAGATATTTGTGTGACTATGCTCTTGTATCAGATAGGCAACATAGCTCTAGATATTTATTACACAGTCTTTTAATATTAATTTTTTAATATTTATGTTTTTATACATTTATTATAATTCTTCCTAAGATTTTCTTGTTTCTTTGCATATATGGAAATTATTTTACTCAGGCTTTCATTAGCAATACAGGATTCTAGTTTTCCTCTTCTTGCAATTTTTTGTCGATAAGTTCAGAAGAGAGCAATGAATGGAATGATTGCTCGGCTGATTGTTGCACTGCAGCTCACGTAGTCTGGAGCGTGAATAATTTAAACTGTGCTGGCTTGTCAGTATTGGATTTGTATGTGGTGTGAGGAGAGCACAGAGGGAGGTGTCAGATAAATCACATAGCAGAAAAGAAGAAAAAAAAGTCTCCCAAAAGGTTGGATCAAAGGTGAAGAGAAAAGGGCTCTATTGTACATACAGCGCAAAGAGAAAGGGGAGAGTAAATCTCTTCCTTCTTGTCAAGGAACTGTTTTGGATACTCAGTAACTTTAAAACAAATTGCATCAGCCCACAGCACTGTTCAGATCTTCTGGGAGCAAAACGCTTTCTGGATTCAGTGGGAGTGAAATAATTTTGAATGATGTCTTTCAAAGTCATTACTTTATTTTCTTTTGAAATCATTGCTTTATATGGTAACAGTTTAGTAGGACATGGTAACAGAAGGAAAAAAAAATCCAGCTCAGCATTCAGAAAATAACACATTCAAGGTTAAATGTCACTAATCTGTCAGTTGTTATGATTAAAGATTGGGGAGAAAAAGGAACTTTGTTATATGTCCATCTCAAACCTTCTCCATTTCAAAATGTGTTGTGAAATCTTCCCCTTACAGAAGAATCAAATGCAGCAAAAGGATTTCTGTGTAAGCATTTTACTGTGATTTTTATTTGTACCCCAGGGAACCCATAAATAATGTTGGTCTGCAGAGCCAGACAGCAGTTCTCGGCTTCCCATGATGGGCAGTTGTGCCTCTGAGAAAGCATATTGACTGAAACCAATGTGCACATTTTACTACCAGCCTAAGGGATCAGCAGTGTCCCACTGAGTCATTCTGAGGGTTTCTCTGTGTACTGCAGGTATGACACCTGAAAATAACCCCCCACAAAACAACAGTTTTAAGTAGTCCAAGATGTTCATTTGCACATCAAGTATTTTGGCCATTACACTTTACCTATTTCTCTTTGTTTTGGCAGAGCCTGACATGTCCTTTACTTCATGCCTCAGACTCAAACTAGAGACAGCAACTCTGTCTTTGCCATGTTCTATCATAGGGTTTCAGTTATTTTTAGTCCTCCTTATCTCAGAGCATCTGATTAACTTCAATGAGGGGTCAGACCAGATTTGAGGGTTTGGCTGTGCACTGAAGATGATATCCTTACAAAAATACAGTACTATGTATATATACTATACAAAATATCAGGTCCCTCCAGCAATCACTGTAAATATGTTTTTTCTCCCAATGGAAGCTACATTGTTATGCTGCTGCACAATTAATAAGAAACTATTTGGGGATTTAGGAAATAAAAACCCTCAAACAAACGTTTTCCCTCATGTCCAATATTAAGTTCTGCTTACTTATAATGAAAATGTGTTGCTCAAATAAACATGCATGAGGAGGGTGGGTTTAGCATTTTAGAAATCTCAAGGTGTTATGAAAACTGGAAAAGACATCATTAAATTTTTCAGTGCAGCACTATAAGTAATGGTCCCAAGAGCCCCTATTACAAATATACAAAAAGCATGACATGGGGTAATATTTAAGTGAAACTATCTTTAGACAAATTTTCCCTCTTATCATCTCACATCATACCAGATATTTTTGTGAAGAAGGGTCATTTCTGGTTGCCTACAACTCATACCAATGCAGTTCTCAACATTTTTAGACATTGCTCAAAACTTATCCTTGCAATCAAGGTACCACTGTACCAAAAGGATGCTTGAACTATTTTCTTTTCTTTTTCAGTTTTGAAAAGTACAGGAAAAGGGATTATTATATTTATTTGTAGATATATTTGTATGAATCAGAGTAACGCCAGAGTTTTTCTCCAGTTCTGAGTGCAGCTGGCAGAATTTGAGTAGATAGAGACTGTGAAATTATCTTAGCCTCCATCCAGCATATTTTTGCTAACCTCTGAACCATGCCTGGAAATTTTTTGGGCCCACACTGGCCCAGGCCAACAAACATACTAAGGAATTCTCTGCAAATTTATTATTACAGGCATTTAAGTTTCATTCCACTAACCTTTTTACAGTCTGACACTGATGAACATACTGGTAACTCATAAGTCCAATGCATAAAATTTGCACTTCAGGTACTATGGAGAGAGAGAGATTGCCTTAGTTCAGGTTGTAGCAGTCACTAAGACAAGATCACAGTATCTGTGCTACTGTCACATATATCTAATTTATGTTGCATTATTTAGAAATAAAGGGAAGATTGTTAAAACTGTACTCTTTTAATTATACTGGTAGAATAACTTGGAGTTGTAGAACTAAATACTGCTTAAGTAGTTCTGGGCCACACTGGAATAGATATTTTGGAATTACTGTTTGTCTTGGTTTCAGACAGTTTGGGGGGGGCGGAGACCTCAGAGAGAAGTCTCCTCCCTTGGATTCAATACCTCTGGTTTCTCCAATACAGAGAGAAATCAAATACGCCTGTATGTAACTGAAAAAAATAACTCTTTGCCAAGAAGAATGCTGGTAACAATCCTGATAAAACTGGGTTAAACTAACTGATGAGGAGAAACTTCCCAAGCCCCAACCACCAGACCAAATCGAGAGTGCAGCTGGTCTCCCACACCCAGAAAAAAATACATGTGACCACAGGAAAGAGACAAGGTGCCCACCTTTCCGTGTGGTTCACCTCCCCCACACCTGGAAAACTTGGCAGGAACGGTTGGAGAGTCAGCTCTGGCAGGAAATGGTGGTTAGCTGGGATTTGATAGTGGCAGATGTGTGGCACTGGAGTGAGGCTGCAGTACTGGTACAGGAAGTCGGAGCAGGGTTGTGGACCACCCAGGAGACAGTAAGGACCTGCAAGACACACACTGGATCCAGCAATGAGACTTGGCTGTCACAATTTTGATGTTTGTTGGTTGAAGTGGTGGCTGTAGTCCTGTCAAAGTGGTGCGTGCAGTCTGGATCTGTGGAGGTGGTAGAAGCCTTGAGTGGTAAGGAAAGTCCCTTGTGGTGAGAGAAGAAAACCAAGTGTTGACTGAAGTCCAAGTGTGGTCTTTTATTGGGCTTAGGCTAGGTGGGAACACCCTTGGTACTTCCCCTGTGGCAGGGAGTTCTACAATGAATGATGTAACACTGGATCATGGGACATTTCAGGAGTCTTTCACACCTTGTAAGATGTTACAGCCACCTTATCCAGTCAGCACGGGTGGATCCATTAGGGCCCATCAGCACAGATGAATATCTTCAGGCTACATGTGAATTTTTCCAAGGCTTCCCCAGAGGGGAGTTATCACAGGTGAGTCATTTGGTGAGAGACAAAGAATCCCATTTTATAGGATTTACCTCTCTCCTTATTTTTTTCAACACCCATCTTGTAGCCTGAGGTGTGCACACGCTGAGCACCTGGGTGGCCACTGTGCACATTGTTAGCAAAGCACACTGCTGATTGAGCCATTAGCACCGATAGTCTAGTCTCTTTAAAGAAGGCAAAACACCAAAAAAACCCAAAAAGGCGTATTTGGGGAAAAAGAAAAGAAAAGTTGGATACCAGAATTTTGTGTAACCCAGGACACTCTTGTTCTTCAGATGCATTTTTTGTAATATCAAAGAAGAACATTATGATACAAAATTTAATTAATTTTTTTTTTTTGACTGTTACACTTCTCCAGACCTTTATGGTACAAAACCCAAAAGTGACCATTTAGGTGACCATTTTGGAGAAAGGTAAGCTCCTTTCAATTTTAGTAGGATTCTTCATAGTGTTGATGGTCACTCTTTCCTGAAAGCTGCTTAGGTGGACTAATTTTGATAAATGGGATATGAGAGACCTTTCAAAGAAGCAATTGTACTTGAAGTTCCGTGAAAGCAAGAGAAAAACATTGTGCAAAATGCTAAATATTTACTTCCTAACCTTTCCAGTTACAAGAAATCTAACAAACTAAATCCAGACAGAAGAGGGAAATAAGTATACAAATGTGTCTACATGCGTACATTAAAATAGTTTCTGGAGACAGATATATTCTGTCAAGAGAATGGTGTGGCAAATCTGGGATATTTACCCAGTTACATATTCCCCTCCAATTAAACAAATTTTAAACACATCTGGTTTAGCTGTTTATCTTTTCATGGCATCCCAAGAAATGTAGGCAGAACATACAAATGAGTACATTACAGCATTTTAATTACTTTTAGAGGTTTAAATCTTATGGCTAATATCTTAATATGCTACACTCTACAAATGCAGTTAAAATAAAAACTTACCTCTGTTTTGTGGTTAAATTATGACGGTTAAAATAAGTATGTTAAAAATTTAAAATGTATAGTTTAAAAAAGATTCTATAGTCTTAGTTTATGGTCAAGCCTTAAAATGTTTAGTTTTTCTGTAGCACCACATTTAATGTTATAGTAGCATTTCTTTTCAGCCTTAGCTTTTGCTTCCAAATATACCTGGATGATGTTATTTACATGGGATAATTTTCCTCACAGCAGACAAGGGCAAAGCTTGCACAAAGTGGATTCAGAAGAAATTTTTTGGTTTGTTGTCCTTAGATTCAGTTCTTAGTTTTGGGGTTTAGTTGTATCATCAGTCTGTATCTGTGTTTAACATCCTCTTAATGGTGTGGCTTTTTTCTTCTTCAATTCACACACTACTAAAATCTAGCTGCATTTATCGTGAAGAAGTATATGCATTACATTAGCATAAAGTAAAGAAAGAAAAAAATATTTTCCTTTATGCCCAGGGAAATCAGGCTACCAGACAGACTGGAGAAAGCGATACCGGAAAAAGTATATGCCTTAAATAAGACTGAAAAATGATCATTAACAACTAATTTTTCCCTGCTGCCTCTGATGTAGCGTTTCAGAAGTTTGGTCGTTGCTTTAGCAAAATCATACATTCAGTACGTATAGTCAGACCCTGAGAGTCTTTCCACTGATCTCACCGAGGTTTTGGTTTCTACACAATGAGAGCAGGAAGAGATTGGACTAATTCTATGTTAGATACCCCCATTAATCTTCTGAAATAAGTGGAGTACTATGTACTTACATCAGAAGATATATTTGGATTATTTTTTCGTGTGTGGTCTTTGCATCTGCAATGTCAGTGGACTCATTTCTTCCATGAAGCTGATAATGGCAGAAAAGAGATGGAGAATAAGAGAAAACAGTTCCATGAAATTGATTGGTTTGAAAAGAGAAAAATGGATATTTTTGCACAAAGAATGACTAAGAAATCAAAGCCATAATTTCTTCCATTTTTACTGCACCCATTTTACTGTACTGATCATCCCTAGGGCCATTTTGGATGTTTGTAGCCCCCTAATATATTCTTCTTCTTTCAGTTTTTTTTAGTCCTTATAGTACTCCAACGGCACAATCACCTCGTCTATTGCACTGACTTGCAAAACTGTTTTAAAAGGAAAAGAGGCTTGTTCCACTCTAGCAGGCATTTTCACTGCAGGAGATTCACCCCAAAGCAGCTCCAGTCAAGGTAAACCACTAAGCCTTCGGGACCAAAGCCGTCCCCAGTGTCCTACAGCAATAGTCAAAGGCACAAAGTGGTTATGGTTTGTAGAGAACAATAGGAGCTTAAAAACATCTGATGTGAGGTGGGATTTATTTTTAAGAATTCTCAGTTTATCTAAGATAGTAACTCCTGTCCTTTGTGATAGGAAGTAAAATCTTTTCCAGTACATTAAAAAAAAAAAAAAAGAAAAAAAAAAAAAGAAGAAATTCTCACATTCACTGCTTTCAGTCATTCTATTATTCTATTAGACGTCTGAGGTGGTATTGATTGGGGATTTGTGAGTGCAGCTGTAGTTCGCAAGGCTGAACATCAAGTGCATACACTTAAATCTTCAGACAAGTTGAAAATTCACACTGAATTTTCTTTTCTTTATTACTTTTTAAAAATTTTTTTCCTTGTGGCTTAAAATAAAACTCTGTTTCTTTCTTTTCTGAACTTTCTGACTCAAGTGATTTTTAAACCACTCTGTGCCTGAAATCCATTTTAAGACTAAATAAGTGTGGAGGCAGGATAAAAAAGTTCCAGTTTTCATCCTGTTTTGTGTGCCGTTTGGGATGTCAATAACAGTTTAATATCAGAGTTAGGATGGAAGCTGTGTGGGCTTTCTACCAGCACTACTTAGGTCACATCAGTGAACTGATCTTAGCATCTGTAATTCCAGAAATAGGCAAATAAGCTTACTTTGAACTTACTTATTATACGGAAAAAAGGGTTTCACCATCCCTCCAGTTTACTTGTATTGTTACATGTATTTGTCTGCCACAAAATATATCTACTCCTTAAATAGCCCATTATCCACCCTGCAAATGAAGATATTAAAATATGTGCTTTTAATAAATTGTTTAAAGGTTAATGTGATTTCACAATACTTATCTTCTATTTTGATACGAAAAAATATTTTTTGCTCTGCTGCTTTATGCCGATTCAAGAATTGCCATTCAACTTTCAAAATACTTATTTTTTTTGACATGCATGACCATCGCTTGGAGGCAAGTGAGAATTTTCTCGCTTGTAACTAAACCATACATTTTGCTTGCAAGTTTCATATAATTTTAGCCAAATTAACAGCAGTTAAAAATTCTTCTCTTCCAAAAGCAATGCAAGTTTCTGATCACAGACCTGAGGGCTGCATCTGTAAAATATTTTTAGGTGATTGCATGAAACTGTCAGTCTCGGGGGCCACAGTAATGGGTTGGCTGGCCTTAGTGTTTAAAAGTATCTGAAATATTCAAAATCTAGTCTGTATAAAATGCACCTGATTGATAGTCTTTATCACCTTCTCTCCTTTGGATGCCTGCAGATTTAACTTGCCCGGAGGGCTCTTGGTCACTTTTAACTGAGCTGGAGGAAGGTAGGAGTTGGACAATTTCTCTTCTAATATTAACTGATTGCTTTTATCACTTTAGCTTCTTTAAAAAAAGCTACCAACCTATTATAAAAAAGACTGAGCATTAGATACTAATTAAGTTTTAAATTTATTCTTGAAGATGTAGAACTGTGAAATATCAGTGAAGAGAACCAGGTTATTGCAGACTGCTGCTTTTTAACATATTGATATTTGTGGATGTATAATAGTGAAATATATTGAGTAAAGCTTTTGCTTTCTTGGTATAGAAACTGCCAAGGGTCAATTAATACTTTTTTTAAAGCAGAAATACCTAGAGGTCCCAAAGCACGTGAATACCTATGGACTATGTAGTCACACTGCCAAAAAAATGCTTGTAAAACAACAAAGAGTCTGGGTGTGACTTTAAGGCAAAGCATGTGTAGAGCTGCTTTAATAAACCAGGAATGTCACTCTTTATTTCATTTAAATAGGCGGAACATTGATTACAACAGCACAAGGTAAGCACTTAAGAAGTTTTACTAGTCTTTACCTTCACGCAATCTAATAATTTTCGTTTATGCATCTCCCTGATACACCCATACATCATGTTTGCCTCTTACAGTCTGACTGAGCAACACTTTCTGATTAATCTTCGCCTTCAAAGATATGACTCAGTGGGAACAAGCAAGGACACTCCAATTTTTAGTAGTAAAGTAACAGCAACAATTTATATTTACCCCCATTTAATTTCATACTAAATACTAATTCTTATCTTGTGCTGAGGTATTTGGGATCAGGTTTTTTTATTCCATGCATCATGGTTTTTAGTTATGCAGTTGTGAAAAATGTTATAAATAATCCCTATTAACTCAATACAAAATTATTTTCCCTTTCTGTAGGTACCTTACTTGGTTTCTGGAATATCAAAGTATACTATCAAAACTCCTTTTTTGCTGATTTTTAAAGAGCATGAAAAAGAACAACTTGAGCTTAGTAAGAAATATTAAGAAACAAGCCTGTGGAGTTGAAAGGGACCCTGTGGGGTGACTGAGGCAATTTCTGTGTTCTGCCACACCTGTAAAAATGCTTTTTAATTCTTTCTCTACTATTTTCCTGTGAACCTCAGTGAAAAGATTCCACATCTTCTTTCTTTTCTAGTTGCTGCAGCTCTTTATATGGTTTTTGGTTTTCCTTATTACTGAGCTGTTCATTATTTCCTTGCTATAAAGTTAATGACTATTTCATACCTTACTTCCAAGGGGTGCAGAAAACAATCATTATTATCTCATTTTATGAATGCAAGGAAGAGGCAGGATGAGTTTAATACTTGCTTTTATGAAAGTGACTTTAATTCCATGACACTGTACCTGCACTTAGCTATCAAATAAAATACACTGAAGTGCCCGCATCAGTTTCCAGTTCCTTTACTGTGTTCACAGTTAGTAACCCACATAAAGATTAGGTAGGAATAACAATAAGTAAGGGCAAAATGAAATATTTTTTTACCTGATAAATCTTTTTCTAGTCAAACTTGTTGGAATGCTATAGATGCCAAAAGTGTAATTGAATTTTAAAAAGTGATTAAGCCAATTTATGATGCCAAAGTTCTCAAAGGTTATTAAATGTTGAAAAAGAAAAATGTTATTCTGTAGCTAAAATGCAATTTGTCAGAAATTGGGTATTTTAAGTGTATTACCCCGCACTTGTGCTACTCTTCTTCCACTGGCGACTGTTAAAAACATAGTGCAGACTCTATAAATTTGCCTGATCTAGGATTTGTATTCATATCTCCTCATGTACATTCATACCTGTAAAAGTAATACATTTAAATATGCTTTCTGCACTATGCTGCATGACATTTCTTTCTAAGAGCCAAAATTTTTGTTCTAAATATAACTGAACTAATGAGATACTTGCACCTTTCAAGAGTTTGAGTAGTTTATATAATGGGAATTATATATATATATACACCTACATATATATCTGAAGGATATATATTGATATAAATGTTGATAGATATATAAAACACTATTTCCAATCAATTTTTGTAATCAATTGAGTTATAGTAGTTATAAAACATTCTCACTGAGTCATAAAAATAAATAATGTTATCCATCCTAGATTGTGTATTGACACCACATTCAATGATTCTGTTTTGATTTTCTAGAGAGAATAGCTTTGGATCAAAAAACAGTGTAATTCAGCCTGTATTTTAGATATCAGACAAAGAAAAAGAAGACAAAATTCTTCTTAAACATTGTATATATTCCATATGCCATTTGTATATATGTGAACTTACAAAGGGTATGAATAAATATATATCTGTGTAGCTCTTCCAGGCCTTTCCTGGATGCTAAGGAAAAGTCTGGATCACACTAAATCTCAGATGAGTGTTTCTCCTGATGACATTTCAGCTTTAAAAAAACCCCACAATAAAATTAATGTAACTGTTTGACCCAAAGACAATTTAATGAGAATTTCTGTAGCAATATATACCAGCTATAAATTTTTTCAAAAGCAATTTATAAAAGTGACAGGAGAGTACACATATGTAGATTCTCCAGCTGTTTGCTAGTCCTTGCTGAAAAATAAAAAGTTAAAGTACTTTCCTTTAAAGTACATTCCTTTAATCTAGAATTCTTAATTCAAATGGTTTAAAAATAGTTTTTATATCACATTATAAGGTTAAGAAAGCCACAGACAGTTGTGGCTTATGTTTTTTTCTGATGCCTAAGGAATTAAAATTTTTTATTTGAAGACTTTGACAGAGTTTTCATTTTTGATTATGTATCTTTCTGAAACCTCCCAGAGCCATGTCTTTTTGCAAGTACTGACGGTCTGCAATCTGGATGAATTTTGGATCATATACTGTATCAGAATGTGATCTTTCAGGGCTCTTATTTACCTTAATCAATTTTCAAAGGTTATCTAGAGTCCTCGATTAAATACCCGGATGTTATCAGAACAGAAATACTTTCAATATCACAGTAGGTGCCAACTTATCTATTTTAGCTCATCTTGACTTTGAGTTTATTGAGAACAAAACCAAATATACAAGCCTTTAGAGATCTAATCTTGCTTGATAATTAGGATTAACTGAAATTACTTACACAGCCTGGAAGAGACAACAAGAATTGCCACATAAACACAAGACTGTAAAGACCTTAAGTTCCTTAAAATAGCTCCTCCTCAATCGCAATTCTTAAAATGATATTTAAAAGTAATCTTTCCCCTCCTATCCCCTCCCCCATGTTGACCGGCTTTATTTTTTTAATTCATCGCTTGGAAAAAAATCCTTCTGCAGTGTTTCTTTGTCTCCATTCCTCAGTCTAAATAAAAGTGTTAGAAGGAAATTATCTCAGAGGTTTTCTTTGAAGGACTTCAATTGTGCTGGGCATCTGGACTTTATCCAAGACCCAGTAAAAATAAGAATCTGAAGAGCATCACTGTGCAATTCCTCCTCCATACTGGCAATGACAAAAGATGTTCAGCTTTGGCTGTGCACGTGTCTGAAGTGAAAAATATGGAACACACATCATGTTTTACCTTCCAGCCTGGGGAGAGGAGATGCTTCTTCTCGGCCAGACAAACCACAGGCATATTGCTCAGGCTTCTTATTAAGTTGAATTAAAATTTTGCCTTAATCATAAACATTCATATTTATATTCAGATCATTCTTTGCAATGATCTTGCTTGGCCAATTCAGTAGAACAGGAGCAAATAGTACTGGAGACAAAAAAAGGTTTTTAAATAATTAAACAACTAAATAATTGTTTTCAATAATTTGCAAGAAATATGTATTAATTTACA
Organism: Cephalopterus ornatus; assembly: GCA_013396775.1. Lineage (NCBI taxonomy): Eukaryota > Metazoa > Chordata > Aves > Passeriformes > Cotingidae > Cephalopterus > Cephalopterus ornatus. The sequence goes on from VZRE01006007.1 coordinate 102,251, forward strand.
TGTCTTATGTTTCTACATCCATTTTTGTATTCTGTATTTTTAACTTGCACATAAATAGACTTTAGATCTAGAAAAACTGTATGTGTTTTTAAAAAACCCACTTCTATATGCAAAGCAACCTCTGACTAGATGAAAAATATAAATCCAGATGGACTTCACAGTCACAGCTGATTATGACTGTTTCTTCTGTTGTTAAAGGATTTAGTCATAAGCTAAATTCATAAAGCTGTTAATCTTAAAGACCCATCATTTTCTCTAGTAAGTACTCCATTGTTTGGAATAAGTATTTCAGAGATATAACAACTGGATTAATCTAGCCCAAAATGATTTTGTGGTCAGATTTTGTCCAGAATGAAGGTTAGCCCTAAGCAGAAGGAGCAGAGAACTGAAACTAGATCTGCTTGGACAGTATGTCACAAAACATAGTCTTCAATACTTTTTTCCATTAAAAAAACAAATAAAAAATGGATGAAGGTTAGAAAAACTATTCCCATTCAGGTTTTCACTGTCTCTTCCTTTTCCATCCCATTACTTAAATAAAATAATATAGATGTTTATTCTATTCATAAATAGAAGTGAGATTTTTCTTTTTTTAAAGAAAAATTGAATGAAAACATGAGGTTCAAGTCATGAAAGAGAAGAATCCTGTAATGGCAGACCTGTATAAACTGGATGGCAGGAGTTTTGAAGTGTGAAGTTTTCCTTGATTTAGTAATTTAGAATAGGTGCCAGAGGACAGGAACGTTTAGTTCTGCATGTGTTGTAGAGAGTTCTCAGCTTTATTACCACAGCAAATTGACTTGTCTAGTTTGACCCATTTTTACCTCTTAACAAACAGCCTTAGATGCTGAAAGTAGGCTAACCTGTAGAATAGAGTGGCATTTCTGAGATGTAAACATGCTGAAACTAAATCGATTAAATACAAGTGAACTGTAGCTGTTTCCATAATTGGAGCAAACTATGAGGTGAATGTCCCCCTTATGCAATTTTCCTGTTGATCAAACCCAGGATTTTAGGAACTTGCATGAAAAGTTGCTTTCTAACTACAGGTGACTAAAAATAATTGATGCCCACAGAAGAAATGGAGTCTATAGTTCTAGTTTATGTAATTTGTGTTTCTTGGTATAAAAAAAAAAAAACAAACCCACAACATTTTGTGTGATCTAGGGTCACCCTAGAAATCAGCTTTGACTAATGAACAATTTTACATTTTGGTGTAAATTTTAAATTATGAGGAACTATTTAAATTCTCGGTTTCTAAATAAAGCTGAAAGCAAATATATCTACATGCTGCTAGGAGCACAGTTACAAAGAACATAACAATTATTTCTATGAGAAAAAAACCCAACATGATTTTATAGGTATTACAAAACCAATATATTTTCTCGCAAGAACATTAGTATTATATATTTTGTATGGATATGAAAGGGAAACTTAAAAAGAACTAACTTGTAGTCTATACCAAATGTATAGTACATACATAATCAGATTCACCTGCATAAGGAAAGCAACTCTGAATACTGAAGCTCTTTTGATAAGGTGAACTATCAAGTTGTAGAAAGAAGTAGGAAAAAAAGAACCCAAACCCACCAAAAAAAAAACCAAGCCAGCAAGCAAACAAACAAAAGACCCCCCCCCCCCGAAAACCCCAATTAAAAACAAACAACCAAACCAAACCAAAACAAAAAACCCTCACCAGAAACCACTGGTAATATGTAAAATGCTTGAAATGTTTAAAAGTCACAAGATCAGATACCATTCCTGGGAAAGTTTAATTATTCAATTTTATGCTGGAGAAGCATTAACAAGAAAGAAAGCTATCTGCAGGGGGAGGGGTTAGTAGTTCTAATCTTCTGCTTTGAGGAGAGAAAATAGATGAGTTGACATACATTTGGAGCAATAGAAAGAGCAATGGACTTGGGAATTTTGTGATTATACTGAATGACTAGAACTAAGTGTACTGAGTTATAAGCTAGGCAGCTGGAAGCAGGACATGGATGTCTAGCAGTACAAAAAGAAGAGCAAAATTTCAACCCTTATGCATTTGTCAATTTTTGCTTCTGCAAAATTATTATATTAGTAAATAAAGCCAGCAAAACTTTGTTACAGAGTTGGAAGAAAAAGTTTTAGGCAGTGAACAGTTCCCTTTTGAAGATGACTTCTCCTCCTCTACTGCGCAAGGGAGGATAGGAGTAGGACAGGAGTAATCTGTTTATTCCTCTCTCTTCAAAGCCTTTAAGAAGATAAATAATTAAAAAGGCAAAAACTTTTGTAGTTGCATAGGGAATGTGTAGGATGGGAGCCAGTGAGGCCAAATCCATAAAGCATGATGAAGTAAATATTAGGCTGTCACTATAGTTGATGTGATATTTACAATACCTTCACTTAATCGTGTATACACTTCCATTATGTTAGATATTACAAATGGCCCAAATTCCATTAGCAGAGATATTAAGGAATAAATAGATAAATTCAGAGTGAACAAACTCACAGCAAAACCAGAAAAGTAAAGCAATCCACTAAGAATAAGCAACGGAGAACGAACATTTGAGAACTAGAGAGAGAGTTAATCAAGGAATTTAAAAATGACAGTGAAGCATATACAATGTGTACAGGACAGAATGGGAAAAGGAAAAGAGATCCCAGTAGACCATGAAGGCATCAGTCAAAGCATGTGGTAACACAGGAAGCAAACGAGAGCATTAGGAAAACCGTAGAGTTTCATACTGACTTAATGCATTGTTGACATTAAGCTGCTAAAACCAGTGAGTAATGGAGTTGAAAATATATTTAAATGAAGACTGACGGAGATAACCACAGACATGATTAAATGAGTGTGGTAAAAACAAGTAATGCAAGGGGAACACCAGTTCTGAACCACTGATATTAAACTTTGAAGTGAGAGGTAAGATGACAAACAGAATAGTGCAATAAAAGTAGTAGCACTTTCTAGTGCTATTTTTAGGAGGGAAGTTATATATAGTGTTTTCTGTTTATGAACTAGCCGTGAAAAATTGAAATTAGTTTGCTCAGAATAAAGTTTTCATTTCACTAGTTGTTTTCTGTGTTGTTACATCTGTAAAACTTTTTTTCAAACACCCAAACAATCAAACACAGATACTGTCATAAATAATGGCATTAATTAACTTTCAAGTTATTTTTAAGGAAGATAAGTTACATTCATTATTCCTATTATAAAGTAATCATACTTTCCTCCTACTCGGGAAACTCAGGTGATTAAACCCAGGAATTATTCAAGAAAAGGACTATAATACGTGCACAATAAGAAACTATCATTAATAAACTCAGTTTGTCTTAACAGATGCTTTACAGGGTCACAGTCCAATTCTGGTATTGACTGCATTCAAATTTTGTACTAAAATACTCAAATTTCTAGCTGTACTGCTAAAGTAAGATTCAGTTTCTTAGTTGATATGTGACTTTTATTAAGTGCCATCAACACAGTTCTGTAAGCCTTTCTATTTCTTTGTGCTGAAAAATCTATAGACAAGTCGAAATTATATTGTCTGGGCATCTGAACTTCGTTTATAGAGAAGACCACAATTACAGAGAAAGTGTTAGGACTCAGTACTGCCCTACATCCATCCTTCTGATGGATGCATCAGAAATTACGGAGCACTGATGAAAGCAAGTGATGGCAAATTTCATATCTGGTAGGGTGACAGAGCACTCTGTAGTTTAGCCCTTAACCTGCAGCAGTAGCATTTTGAGGAGTGATGTCAGCAGATCACACAGGTTAAACAACCTTACAATTGCCTGGGAGTTGCCTCACTGAGGGCAGCTGCTTGTGATTTCTTTTTTTCACTAAAATATTTTCGGACTATTTTCTCAGTATCTCTGGAGATTATTTGCCTCGCTTCTTTTCAGGTGCAATCCTGCTTTTGATATCTGCCAAATTCTAAACCATCCCATCCAGCCTCAGAATAACACTGTAAGGGAAAGGACAGAGTTTGTAGTGATAATCATGCTTTTTTTTTGTTTACTGGAATTATTTTTGTAATGGTGCCAGAAATTCAAGTTTTGGATTCTTAAGAGTATTCAACAAAATGGAGAAATGGAAAAAAAGCTTGGAGATATGTAGATCACAATTGCAAGTGTTCTTTATGCTTCTTTGGGGCAAGGATAACTGTTTTCAGAAGAAACAAAAAGTCTTTGTGCAAAAGAATGGATTTAGATGGATCTTATGTAAGAATGCAATGGGCAGGTGCCAGGGAGAATGATTACCTGATTTTGTAGCTCTGCCCTGTCAGAGAACTCTCTGTACAGGAAGAGCAGAAGAGAATCACGGACACTGTGGCTGGCAGATAAGACCTGATTTTCCAGTGTGTTGCTTCAGCAAAATGTAACTGTCATTCTTCAGTGAATTTAAATGAGAATGAACATATGAACTTTTATAGGTCCTAGTAAGCTGTAGCCTGTTGCTGCTACTGCACTTTTAATCTTCTGTGAATATGCACAATACGGAAAGAACATTTTATAAAATTAGAAAAAAATCCAGAAAGAAGGATCAGAGGCTGTGATATATGAGAAGAGATTGAGACAATTTAATATACTATGTTACTGCTTGAAGGAAAGACTATAAAGAGTGATACGACTGCTTACAAATACCTCAGAGGTAAAGTGTGAGAGTTACAGGGATTCTTATAATTTTATTTGCTGTAGTGTCTCTTATACCATCAACATGGATTATTAACTCAGAGAAATATAAATTGAGCAGAAAAAATTCAGAAAAAATCTAGAAATTGAAGACACTACACTGAAATATTTAGGTAATATTTTGGGATATAACTTTAAAGGGTAAGGATTTTAATGCTTCATCTTGCACCATTAATATCTTTGGGGATCTAAAAAGTGAGTTGAATAACAAATTAAGACAAGGCCCTTCAGGCAATAGTCTGAGCAAGCCAAGGAAGCAGTTAATATGTGAAATTCACTTGCATCAAAGATATTTTTTAAGAGCTGTGTGTGAGGAAATATCAGAGACAGGATTAAAATGGGAAATCCTGATTATTCTGTAGAGGTCTGTGCTAGCTGACCTCAAAGGTTTCCAAACTGACTTTCATGTGATATTTTAGAAGTGTCAAATTAAGGTATTCTGGAGACCAAGCAGATCAGTTACTCATTATATTTGATACATTATGTGCACACAAAGATGTTGATGCTGTTTCATGTCAGATATGCCACAAGTGAAGGAGGTTTCTTTTTACAACTTAACTGTAATTAGTTCAGACCAAGAATAAAGCCATTGATACATTAAATTCCACATGGCTGCGAAATGGCTTGCTTCTGTAAATGCCCACATGGAACAATAAAGCCTCTGCACAAGGGTCCACTATCAATACACAAGTGAAAATATACATGGTTTAAATGAACTGTTTTCCTTGTGACAACTATTTAATTTGAAATATTATCCTGTTTTGCATTCTAAACTGTTCTCATAAACTGTCACAGTTTCACAGCACAGCCTAAAATTCCATTGAAATAATTCTAGTTCTAAGATTTATGGTAGAAAACTGGTTTGGATAACAGCCAAACTACAGTAAGACTGATTTTTCCAAACGTCCTAAATACTGACCCTTCTTGTGATTTAGTGGAAGTTTTGAGTGGCATTGAATGTATTGGTAGTTTCTAATATAACGCACAGCTGAACTGTGGAAATCATTGTCTCTGGGTGCTGTGGTTGCTAAGAGCTTACACATTTCATAGGGAGATTGGAAAAATTAATGGAATAGAAATATACTATAGCTTATTAAATACTGACAAACCACTTCTGGAAGAGGAAATTCCTAAGCTGCACATTATTCAAAGCTAACGTAGTCCTTGGCACAAGTGTCCTTGCCTTCTTTTTACACTTAACTCTAGGCATTGATATTGGTCATCGTCTGAGAACAGATTTCACGCTGGGTGCAGTGCATAAGGCTGCTGTCATGAGTGAAGAACTACCATCAATCAAAGCTACTCACTTTGCTCTTTGTATATGCCTGCACTTCCCAGGTAATTATCTGATGACTCTAGGTATGATTCTGTTTCAGCCCTTACATTGTAAACTTCCTGAGAGCTCTTCTGTTAACAAGTGGGAGACTGATTTTATAGTGTATGCACAAACAGAATCTGATGGATGACCCATTCAGTAGGGCAGGGTGTTGAAATGCACTAAACATTTTCTTTCTGTGACAAAAATAATTCTGTGTGATCAGCTCTTATCTGTATACAGTTTTGCTGTATGCTCAAATGCTGCTGTTTCAGGTTCTGTACTGCAATGTTTTCTGTGTCCATGGTTATTATATGAACAGTGTTACATATACTTTTCTTTAGATTCTTTGCAGAACAATAGTTAGCATTCATGAAAAGGTTAGCACCATGAAATGTAATCAGGTGCCAGTCAGATTAGATAATACAACATATGTGCTTGCTGAGATTTACAGAAATAAAAACAGGAAGAAATAGCACTGCAAAATAATACTGAATGAACAGATCACATATAACTAGACTACACTCTAAATAGTGCTATAGGAAAAGGCAACTGTTTAATCAGATTTCTTCATCAGAAACAATTTGACTGCCAGATGACCAGTGTTATCCCTTAGACATACCACATTATTTACACTTCTCTGGGAAAAATATACCCTCTCATTGACCTTCATGCAGTTGTATGTCCATTAATGATTTCCTTAGGGCTTTGTCAAGGGACATACATTGCTTCTGCATATGAAATTAAATAGAACAGGGACCATTTTCTAATAATTAATGATTCTTAGTTATTAGATGTCTTTATTAATTTTTTACAAAAAGCTTCAGAATCAAGACCCTTTCAAAGAAGATATTTGTTCTGCTGACTCTTCCTCAAAATTATGTAACCACTCTTAAAAATATTTGCAATCATGTAAGACCAAGTCTGAAAAGCGATTCCTATGAATAGTTCCTTTAGCTGCCAACTAAAGCTTTCTAAAGCTGGTAACACACTGGAAAAGCTCTCAGTGAGCCTAGTTCTACTATTCTTACACTGAGCAGAACCTTACTCTGTGAGCTAATCCATATGATTTCTTTGCACCTTTGTGTTCTCTGTTTTATAGTTATTAAATTGACCAAATTCAAACCATAATAATGAAAGTCTTTTATCAGAGCAAGAGTCACTGTAGGTTCTTTACTAGACATGATTTTATTTGACCTGAAAAACCAGGAAAGGAATTATAATATGCTTGGTATTTATGTTACATATTTAAATATAACTTGCCCATATAAAGTTTTAATACTTAAATTACACAGAATCACAGAATCATATGATGAGGAAAGACCTGTAGCATATTACCTTTAGGCTGAGGTGTCATATGCTTAATGTATTTTATTATTAACAGACATCTGATTAGACTTTTCTTTAAGATGCTTGTTTTCTGAGGTTCCCATGACGCCCTAAGGTGACCTACCGCTAGTCTTATAGTAACTGTTTTTCCTCTGTATGAATTATTCTTCCCTATATCGGTTTAAAAGTCAGTCTCTTCTTGTCCAAACTGCCAAGAACAGAAGGGTTGGAGAATATGTTTTAAAACACTTCTAATGTGTATTTGAGGACTTTTACCTCTCCCCTGCCCACCCCATTTTACAGGATATCCTCCCTTCTGAATTCTCTTTAAACTGAAAATAAAAATGCAAAGATTTTGGTCTTCCCCATTGCTCATGTTCTCCATACCTCTGATCTTTCTTCTGGAGTCTATTCTATTAATCCTAACCTTTATTGACACAGAAAGCCAAAACTAAACAGAGGTTAATGCAGTGCTGAATAATGGAGAAGGATTACCTACAAGATACACTTTGCTCATACAGCCTAATATGGAATTTCTGTGTTTCAGAAAAGTGTGCTATTTCAGCCTGTCACATTTTATATATGTATTTTATAGATTTTCAGGAACATCACAGAATAATAAAGCCATTAGGTGAAAAATAGGTGTCATTTTATATGAAATTGTCTTCAGTGTTAAGTAGGATCCTGTGCCCAGTCCTGTGGATATTCTCACCAATTTACATTATCAACCCCTTCCACTGTGTTCACGCTCAATATAAGCAATACAAAATAAAATACAAAACTCAATAGTAATACAAGATTCAGTGTGATTATTCTGTCATTTATGGCACTAGATGACCACAGAAGTAACAAAACGCTGTACAGAGATCAATTTATGGACAAGAAATAGACAGGTTCAGCCCAACAGAAGGCAGGTTAAAAATGGAAATGAAGCTTATCGAAGAGTTTACATGGAACTCGCTCCTTTTAAAAAAGATATATAAGAATCACTGCATTGTTTAGTAACGTTCTCATGGGTTTTTTCCTGTTTTTAACAGGAGTTTTCATCTCATCTAATTTCAAACTTCTATAAATTGGACATCTACTTTCAGCCTCTTAACTAACAATGGGCAAATCAAAGCACCTGTGGGAATAAATTCAATAATTCTACACCACTATCTTAAGGGAATTTGAACTGATATCTGAAGTACCTGTTTCTTTACATAGGCTAATCCCATGGCAATCTCATGCCACCTATCTTGGCCTTAGATAACATACCTTGAGATACCTGTGTGAGATGAAGCTGATTAAAAATTTCCCTGAAATTAGAGTGAAGTAGTTTCAAACAACCCAGAGTATCAACTAGTGACAAGACAAAGGACAGTTTTTACTTAGACTCTTGACCTGAAGCAATTGAATTACATTTAGCATTCTGTTGCATGCACTCTTTTGGATGCAGATACAGTCATATCAGATGATTAACAACATTAACATCCTAGTCTTATAAATTTAGATCAGCAAACTGAGTCAAAGAGTAAACAACAATTTTAATTCTCTTGTATTAAGAGACCAATCTACCAAAGTACCACATATATTTGTCTTGGCACTTTAATGGCCTTTGGTGGATTTGAAGTACCAGATATTATTTGAGATGAGGCCATACTTGAACTTCAGTAAATGAAAAAGCAGTTCTTTGGGTACTAGTGTGCTGTTTGTAGATCACTGTGACAGCATGATTGGAAATGTATCATCTTTGCTGCTTTGAAGTTTTAATGTCATCCTCTTTCATTTCTGTCATTAAATATAAATGTTTTAGAAGGTTAAAGCCCTTTGTGATATCTTATTTGAAAAAAGTGTTTCACAACCAGGAAACTGTTTATGAATATATCTGGACAACATATTTGCATTTCATTTCATGGTAAGTTTAACAGTGATACATAATTATACTAAACAGACTAAAACCCAATAGCAAAGAAAAAAAAAAGATCAAAGATGGTATGAAAGGAACTAGAATTCAAACTCTATCACAGGATTTAACAATTCCTTCACTCTTTTGGGAGAGGACAAAATGAGACTTTTGGCATATTTTGATACTAAATCTGGAAAGTCCTGTACAATCAGATCTGAAAGGAAATTTCAGATTTCAGTTTGTGAGAAGGGTTCTGGGAAAAAACCCACAAGAATTAAGCAACAGAGATAACTCCACAAAATACATGGAAATAAAATCTGAAAGTTCTATGTACAAATATTTCATGGCACATTTTTTATTTTTAATATAAATTTTCTTCAGAATAGAGTGATAATTAAAACTTAAGACAAAAAAACAGCCATAAAGCAAAGCTAAAAGCTCTAGGTCATTGAAAACAGGCTCAGAATAGTAATATGAGTAAAGATTATTACTATGATGTGAGGAAAATAGGCATTTAATTTCTGCCAGGCAGTCTTATTGGTGCAAATTTTGCCTTTGGCTATAAACTCAGTTATGTATGATGACTTCAGCTATTGACTTTGGTAAATATGCTCCGCTTATTCTTAGAGGGAAAGAAGAGGAAGCTGTCCTTTAATATTAATTGTTTTTTAGTTATTCCAAATCTGTGAAATACAGTCTAAACTTACCCACCATAAAGTAATCTGTAGATTAACCTAGATTAACCTAGAGATCCAATCACTCTTATGGTTTTAGTTTCTTTTTTTCAGAGGACAGAAAAAAACCCAGGGCCTCTTCCAGAGAATCCCTAAACTGTGTGATTTGTGTCACTTGTCATTAAAACACTAGTAGAAAATCCTCACAATTTTGTATTAAAAAATTAATAATCTTTATTCCAGTTAAATTAGTTTTGGCCAACACTGATAATGAAGCTCTCATAGAGAATAAAAAAATCCTATGGAAAAGAATATTTCATGTACTTAAACATGCTGCTGCTCATTTCATTTAAATAGCGATTTACAAACTACTTTAATTCCATGGAAGCTACTGTCAGTGCAGAATTTTGATGATGTCCATTTATGTTTCTTCTAAGCTGATTCTGACCAGGATCCATGGAACATGGCATTAGCATTTTGATTTTATATATTTCAAATTTGTAAAAGTTCCTGGATATTCCTCTGAGAATTTCATCCAGGTTACAAATGCGAAGCTGGAAAACCTCTGACAGTTTCCTACGCACCATTGACATGACAGCCATGGGGAATGTACTCTTTAGGAGAGCAGACACCACCATGAGACATTTTGGTTTTAACCTATAAGTTTCAGTTCAGCAGTTCTGGAGGGATTTTTTTTCCCAATTCTCTTATGTGCAACTTTAAAATATTCTGATTTTTCCCTCTTCTCTTTGCCCACATAATCATTCACTTCCCTTAAACCAATTTAGTTTGACAGAAAGATATTGAATGACTAATGCCATTGAGGGCACAGCCAGATTTTAGCAGCCCCAGCGAGCACAGTGGCTCTGTGTATACCACTCTGAAAAAAAGCAGTCAAGATGGACTGTCAGCTCTTGGCTCTGCTTTTTTCCTGTCTAAAGATATTTGCTAGATATCTGTGATGATATGATAGTGTATTATCTACCAGCAAGCCAGGCCAAACATCAGGGCTGACATCCTGCCTGGTCTCAGCCTGCCCTTGACCCCAGGGAGATGCCTGAAGCCCAAGGCTGGGGATGCCCCAGCTGCCCCCACAGCTGCCCTGGAGCTGGCTGGTGTGGTGGGATGAGTCCTGGCTCTAGAACCTGACCTGACATCCCTGGGGAAACCCTGCTTCTCCTAGCCCCAAGGAGCTACTGACCTGTGCTGCAGGCTGACATATTTTACTCTGTTTCATAAAATAAAAATTTAGCCAAGATCCTGTTCTGACCAACTGTCTGTCTCTGAGGTCAAAGATTAAAGATACCTTGAAGACACTCAGAGAGGAATGGGCAGCCTACATAAGTCAGCCTGCATATATACAATATACACAGGATGCATCAAAGATGTAGTTGTAGACAGGAATACCAATGAGGGCCACGCAGGCTGCTCTGACTGCAATTACACTCTTAGATACGCAGCCCTCTGTACTCACTATTTTCACATTGCAAATGATGATCTTCAGAGTAAATCTGTTTGCATTTCAAATACATATTTCATTATCTACACAATAATAATGTCAATCTTTTAAAAAAATAGTATACTTCCAAACATATGAAGTCTTAATCAGTGAGAAATAAATATTCTGTTGCTTAGCATATTAGTCGTAATGTTTACATACTAAAAAATAAGATGAATAACTGCAAAGTCCTCCAACAATATCTAGGTTTGATTCATGCAGATTTGTGCAGATTTTATCTGTGTTATTAAAGGGAACATATATTTCATCCTTCTCTTTATTTCTGAAATCTTACTTCTTTGTTGAAACAACTTTTGAATGTCATGTAAAGCTTTAACTTTTTTAGCATAAATATCATCAACTTTCCAAAGAGAATTTCCAATAAGTTCACATTTAGCTCCAAGTTCTAAAACTCTTATGCAAGATTTCTAAAGAGCAAAGACTAAACTCTGAAAATATTTGCTCTGTAGTGTTGCCCTCCAGCATGTCAGAAAAAAGGCCAAAAATTCAAATAATGTTTTGAAAATTTCAGATATAAAAAGCTTTATGCCTTTTTTTTCATTGACAATTTTTTCATTCAGTTTTACAATAAGATATCAAATTGACATCATGCTGCAGAAGCAAGCTCAGTGTTAACATAAAAGCTATTATGGAATAATACGGACTTTTAGTCTGGTTAATATCACAGGTATTTCAGCATGGATTCACAAAATGAAATTCAGTGTAAAACCACTTTATTCATTTTCTTCTTCCTAAATATCTTTTCTTCTGCACTGGAAACAAGAAGCAAAATCATGAACATATTTTCAGATATTTTTGCAGCTACCTATTATAACTCATGGGAACAGTTCCATTTTTTTCTAGTCAGTTTGAATCGGATCATTCCAACCTGAGGTAGAAAGGAAATGGTGCTTCTATGATCCTGAAAAAAATAGCAAACTCCGATTTTTACTGAAAGTAAAAGAGATACACTGGTAAAATCAGAACTCTAACTTAGGGATGAATTTCTTTCACAGTTTAAGTGAAAATCATGTAATACGTGAGTATTCTGTGGGGCATTTCACTTGGGGCATCAAATAAACTTATTTTGAGTCTCAGATTTCAATTTCAACTGATAGTAAAAGACACAAACTAGTCTCTTCGGTTACCTAAACTGAACATCAAGTTTTTCTATATTTATTACACATACAATCTTCACTGTACTTCATTCTAAAAATGTTCTACGCTTTCCTATATGTAGGACAAAAGCAGCTTATATTTAGGCACATTGTCTCGAAGAAAGTGACCTGGCAGCTCTCACCTTTATAAACCTCTCGTTGAACACACTTGCTTTTAATGTTTTAGATGCTCTTTTGCTGCTGCTACACACTCTCTCTGAGTCTTGTTTGAGCAGCCAATCAAATCATGTTTGTTCCTAGGCACAACAGAAACTTTATACCTAACTGTTGTACATTTTCTGCATGCATTTCAAACTCTTCAAGTATTCTGTGATATAATCCTGTTGATTACATCTTACATGAGTTCATAATTGAAAAGAGGGATCATTCCTTTCAAATATCTTTCAAGCAGCAGAAAATGTACTATGCTTCAATCTAATATGTTTTCTTTCACGGTCACCATAAACTGAGAGATAACCTTTTGGTTAGCACTTGTCATTTGATTTCCAAATTGGAAAAAAGGGATCTTAATTTCGTATTTGCAACTTAATGTCTTTTAAATCTACCAGAATTTCCCAGATTATATTTATCACTAATAAATATGAAAGTCAAAAGTTTTTTGACCTCTGCTGTACTGTGACTGAAGGTGGCCTGTAGCACCATAATATGAAAAACTTTGCTGCTAGGTATCTAGCAGCCAAATGAAATCTTTGTAGCAAATCTGCACAGGTCTTTTTAAAGCTGTGACCATGCTCAGAAGATCTAGGTAAGCACTGTAGTTCCAATTCCTACCTAATTTATGTAATTCTAGCTTATGAAGGTGATCTTAAAGCTCTACAAAACCAAAACAAACCAGGATGCAACCGCTCTAACTAAGGCTTCCTAGTACCAAATAAATTTGCTGAGTTTTTTCCCTTCTTTCCAACACCCCAGACTACTTTGGTTCCAAAGATATCACGTTAGGTCTTACTCTATATCTGGTCCCCTCTTAGAAAAATTTAGCACTTTCCCATGTGACGAGGCGCACTTGGGCACAGGCTTCTTTACATGTACTCCTTTGCTTCTGATGAATACAGAAATTTTGTGTTTAGATACCAAAATCCTGACTGTATCTGAAGAACAAAAAACCAAAAACCAAAAAACCCCTTGGCTTTTATTTCTAAAACTCAAAGCATAGGAAGAAAAACCTCTTTTGCAGTTCTTGACAATCAGCATTTCTTTGAAGTTTCTGCTTTAGTGTGTGACATCGCAAAGATTTTTCTGCAAGATTGGCAGCAGATTAAATCACAGATTAGACAGCTTCTTTCTTTGAAGTTTGCATGAGTAAGTGATTTATTCATGAATGTCTAACAGGTAAAAGACTGATATGCCAATTTTTATATCATGTGTCTCCTAAACAGCACATGTATTGACCAGCTGTTTTTTGAGAAAGGGCTTGGCAGAACATACCAGACTGGAACGAATCACAGAAATCTGCATACAAAATAACAATATTTGTTCTGCTATCACCTTCCTACAGACTCGCCTGAAGTTAAAAATTATAGTGGTGTATTCATGCAAAAGATACATCACAGAGTTCATAGGCACTGTGGTATCCTCCTCCTGTACCTTACTATTCTTAGTATTCAGTCTGAAACCTTGACTTATTATAAAACATGCTGGTGAAAAGACAAGCAACATGGAACAAAGATACCTTTATTTGCAGAGGATTTCTGGTTTCTGTGAAACTTATGCTGGAAAGAAGTGTGGGTTTGACTCTGTGCGGAAGAGCTTTACCCTTACAAAGGAAGAGTGTATTCAGTTTGTTTCAGCAAATCTTGAACTGCTCTGTAATAGTTGTAGCAGGAAATATAACAGTATAATGGCCACTCTTGTAACTTCATCTTTATATCTGCAATTTGATTATAGCACTTCTGAGTCTTAAAATAACACATGTAATTGACTTTGTTATATTGCCATTGGTCCATGCTGTGCTTTGTTCCCTAGAGTAAAGTAATAAAAAACATATATTGAATTTTAAATACAATACAAATACTGTATCAATTAATTTGAAACAAATAATAACTGACAGTTATATGGCATTTTTTTTCTAAAGGTTCTCAGAGCAGACCAGAACTCTAACAACTGTTTAATCAACTCAGAAACTAGGAAAGACAAGTGCATTCTACTCTGAAGCTGAGCAGCTTCTCAAAAGAACAAAAAAATTTCATTACATAACTGCCTGTTTCAAAAAGAGCTGCAAGGAAAACCAGTGGATTGTCAGACTACAGCTTTATGTAAATGTACATAAGTAAGCAAATAAACAAATAAGATTATGTCAGTGCATTTCAAGTTTCAAAAATGCAGAATTAACATTTTTCTGCATCTACATCAGATGTAGGAACTCCGCTGGAACATCAGGTTTATGCAGCATTTCATTCTTTGTAAAATTATATCTGTAAAAGCTAGACACATACAACTTATTGGAAAATACATTTGCAACTGTTATTTCAGACTGGAGGGATGGATTAGTGTGATTCAGATAGAGCTGTGGCACTGATGAATTACCTCAGCCACACTGTGCATTTTGATCTTCAGAGGCAATTCAAGTATGGATTAGTCTGAGTTGAGGTATCTCAGTGGATCACAGAGCACGGTGAAAAAATTTACACAACAGGCTCTTTATTCATTAGAGTGACAATAATACTAATAAAAACTATTGAGATAATTTTAATGATATTTGGAATTTCTGATAAGTATACCCTGTAGGAGTGAAAGAGATTCTAAGGAGCAGGAAGATAATTACGAGAGAATTCAAAAGGATCTTATACCTAAGGAGTCTTCTTTCTGTACCGGAACAGACAAATTCTTATCCCATGCTAGGCACTGCATTCTTAACTAATATGGTTCCTGTATGTGACCCCTTTGCTATTATTTCTTTACAGCTGAGAGTACTTAAGTGTTTGATCATTAAAATAATGCTACAATACTTGTGTTAACAAGTTAATTTTTTCAGAGATGTCAGTGTGTTCTCTAAACGGTTTTAGGGACAAAAGCTTTTTAGCATCTTCATTGTGTTGACCTTCTATCTGAAAAAAAGAAAAATATAAAATCCATTTCCTAAAAAATAAAAAGGATCTGTCAACAATTTTTTTTTCTCACATAGCCAATCAACTAAAGCCAAGAAAACAGAATAACAAAAAAATCTAACATTCCTAGTGATGTATACTTTATTAGGGGTTGAATTCATACTAAGGCCCATAAATATCCAAATACATATCAAAACATATGAATAATTAGCTGGTATTTAAAGGGCATTTAAATAATGGACATGAATATTTAAAATTATTTCTGATGAGCTTTAGAGGTGGAAAACAGCTTTGAAAACTAGAATAGCATTTTGAAGCCATGAGTATGCATCTTGTCTTCAAAAGAGGGCTTGATTAGTATGTCATGATAAAACATGGAATCGCGTAGCTAACAATGAAAAGAAACAAAATCTTGAACAGCTGTTCCCAAATAATCATCAAACCTACGCACTGAATGAGTCAGGGGTCTTGAGAAATAGAATCACATTTTGATTATATCATTAAACCTCAAGAATACACAAAAGAAACTGAAAAAAAAGCAATTTTTGTCTAATTTCTGACTTAGACTTTTTATCTCCAGTAAGTCACATCCTACATAACTTTTAGGATATACTACTGTGATTTAAATTTCTCCCTTCAGATACCATGGCATTATTGTTACCACACAGAACCAACCTGCAACATTCTACTTTTACAGAGCCTTGTGGGACTGTCAATGTTTATTTTCTTATTGTATACCGAACTGATGAATATTAAGTTTGAATAATATTTTCTGGATCATCATAAGATTTTTTAAAATGAATTTGTTCTGGTGTATTTACTGTCATTTTCTGTTTGCTTTCCTCAGATAGTCATCTAACTGAGCTTAGTTACAAGGTTATTCATAGACTATTAAAAAAGCCTTATCCTGTTTTTTAGTCAGGATTTTGAGCCTTAGATTAGATATCATATTCAACCAGTCATGGATCTAAAATAACATGATTGCAGCCAACTAAACTAAAACATATAACTTATACTTGAAATAATAAACCGCTGAGTCAAATATATTTCTAAAGACAGTAAAATGACTGAATAAAAAGATATATTTGAGAGAGATCTACACATACCTGAGAGAAAGATGCATGAGCAGTATTTAATGTCTGCAGTGAGGTCTGGTTATGTTTATAGAACTGTAAAATCATAGAATGATTTGTATTGGAAGGAACCTCAAATACCACCCTATTTGACGGTTACCCTATTCCATGGGCAGGGACACCTCTCACTAGACCAGGTTGCTCAGAGCCCCATCCAGCCTGGCCTTGAAGCCTTATAGTAAGCACAATATTTATGGCAGAAAAATCAAAACAAATTCATATATCTCAAATGAAATTTATTTAGTTTTTGTTTATATGTCAAGTATTTTTTAAATACTGTTGACATTTTTATTTATTAACAGTCTAATGTCATGATTATGGCAAAGTTAGCAGAACTTCTGACAGAAGATTTTCAAAGTTCTCAACATTTTTTTTAAACTATCTGTTTCAGTTTCTTTGTAAAGGGTATTTTCATTGTCTTGGAAACAACGTGTGAACTGTGAACAATTTTCTACATGGATTCAGAAATCTGTGCTGCTCTGTTCAAGCTGTCTTACAGCAATCATTTGACTGAAAGGAAAGGTGCTTGAAATTATAGATAATTTTTTAGTGCTTTTTCCTTTCCTCCAAAAAGCCTCATCCCTTTTTGCATAGTCATTTATTTATATACTTCTTGTGCCAACGCACACATATTGTCAGCCAGAGGAATTTTATAACACATGCCTGTACATGTTTTCAAATTAAACTGCCATTCTCGTAAGGAAGTCAATGACAACAAGGGAATTAACTGATAATGAACAATATTTTGATAATCTACCCTTTGTTTATCTGTTTTCTGAAAAATCTGTGCCTGTTTTCAGTCAGGCAAACATATTTAGAAAATCTTTATACGTACAAATAGTTGTATAAGAAGTATGCTTCCAGCTATTATACCTCAGGCTACAGATGTCCCTCAGAAGTTTAAAGCCATATGTCAACATGAATTTACCCTGTATTAATGAGAAACATCCCTCCTGTCACTCAAACTCTAGCTCTCTTTAGGAACCTGAAGAATACAGTGTCTAATTTCACAATGAAAGGATAACTTAACCAAAAAACCTCTCCAGAAAGTTTGACTTTAACCAGCAAAATAGAAAATACCCATCAGTATCAGTAACATCCACTGCTTCAACAGTGGGGTGAGACAAAGACATTAATAATATTCTGAGGATTTTTCTTGGATTTGTTTTATCCATCACATTTTGCCTAATCCTTCCTTGACTTGTAAAGTATTGGATAACTGGTAAAGAAGAGGAAAAAGTATTTCTTTTTGAAAACATTTTTCCAATTTATTCTCTAGTATGTCTTTCCTTACTTTTTGTAAATGACATTCCCATAACTTCAGTGCCGTGTCCTGTCTTTGACCTTCTCGCAGAGGGGTTTCTGTAATTGAAGAAATGTATCTATAGCTGTAAGTGGAAATCTTATACACTTATATAAAGATATACTATTTATATTGCACAAATAAATCTAATTTCCACTTACATTTGTGTGTATTGTACATTGAGATATACGTGCTGTATTTTGAGCAGCATAGAATTGTACGAAATTCCTTCAAGTCTTTGAGATCTGCCGTATATGTCTTACTCTTTCACCTGAGCTGGCAGAGGTAGACATAACATATTTTCCTATTTACTGGATAGAGTTTTGCAGGGATTTTCTGCAGTTTTAGAATCTCACAAATAGGTGGCACTAATGAATTCTATATTTGCAGTAATTTCTATGTTCCCAACTAGGAAAGTGCAAACCTTTTTTGTCCTCTGACACACTCTCTATTGACCTTTACTACCAATAACAAACTTGAATTCAGTTATGAGGGCTGAAACAGAGAGAGAGAATCCTGTTTTTCGCTTCCAGGAGATAAGTAACTTCTACTGAATGTAACAGGAGTTAATCACTCATGAGTGTAGGAGAAGGGTGCCTACGTGCTGCATTAAAATAAGAAAGCATATTGCTTTTTAATATAAAACATGTCTGGGGTGACATAATGTATTGACAGTTCCTATGAAAGACCTGATTAAACTAGTTGGACCTGAAATATTACCTGACACATTAGAAATGTCAAATAGAAGTTATGTTGAAATGTGAATTTGGGTCACATTCCCTGCTGGTTTACACTGGGGTAACCTTCCTAGTATCAATGTAATTAGGTGTATTTTTCATATTCAGCCAGCAGAAAATTTAGTTTATTAGTGTTTTTTAAACAAGATGTTTCCACAGATATTGTGAGGTCCCTAGGCAGAGTGGATCAGTTTAGCAGCAGCTCTGACCTCCCTCCATGCATTGTATGTACACGCTTGTATACAAGTGGGCATGTGTGCACATGCACAATACATACACATGTATTTGTAGCTAATGAATGAAATTATATCTGCAGAAATCTTGTTTTGTTTTATTTAATATTATTATATGATTGTAAAGAAATTTTATCATTATAATTTGCATAATTCTTTATAGACAAAGAAACTATGAGAATTTAAAGATTGTTATGAACACAACCCTGTATTTTAGAATTCTTGCTACTCTGAAGGGAACGACAGAAAATATTTTTGAGAACTTAGTAAATTTTTGCACTAAGGAAGACCTAAAAATTTGTTTGGAATCAAGCAAAAACCCTAGTAAGGCCAGCACAGAGCTTTCAGTACTATTCAAAATTCTAAAAATTAATTTTGCAATTATGTTTGATAGATTAGAGATTTTAAACCAAGACAAGCTTCCAGAAATATTATTTTGGGAAAAAAAAAAAGAAGCAAAAGCAGTTGAGAAACAGATTGAAATAAAAATCAGAAACTAAGACATGCTCACTGCATGAGCACATCCCACATTAATCTGAATGGCATATGCATCACAGATGAAGGAATGCAAGAAACATCACTGATCAGAAAAATAATTCTTCACTGGCCTTCCATACTATAATGAAGGTGGAAGAAATACACATTACTGTCTCCTCTGGTAACCCAAGGCTCTCAGTGATGTCAGTATTAACACATCAAGAAGTTTCAGGGTCACCTTGAGTTTGAAGACAGCAGGCAAGGTCTGGTCATGTCCATAAGGCTAGAAAGATGTTCCTACCCTCTAAAATAAGATGTCAGCTTTCAAAATCAGTTGAAAATTAATCACTTGTGTGGTGGTTGACCTTGTCTGGATGCCAAGTGGCCACCAAACCATGTTATCACTCCCCCCTCAACTGGGCAAGGAAGAGAAAATGTGATGGAATGTTCATTGGTTGAGATAAGAGCAGGGAGAGATCATTCACCAACTATTGTCACAGATAAAACAGACTCAACTTGAGGAAATTATGAACTGTTCCAGCATGGGTCATTCTCATGGGGTCACAGCCTCCCTTGGTCTCCCCTTGCTTTATTGTGGACCTCCATGGGCTGCAGGGGGACATCCTGCCTCACCATGGTCTCCACCATAGGCTGCAGAGGAATAAATCTCTGCTCCAACGCCTGGAGCACCTCCTCCTCCTCCTTCTTCACTGACCTTGGTGTCCGCAGGGTTGTTTCTCTCATGCTCTCACTCCTCTCTCCGTTTGCTGTTCTGCAGCAAATTTTCCCCTTCTAAAATATGTTATTCCAGAGGTGCTACCACCCTCACTGATGGCCTCAGCCTTGGCCAGTGGGAAGTCTGTCTTGAAGCCTTCTGGCAATGCCTCTGTTGGACATGGGGGAAACTCCTGGCAGCTTTTCACAGAAGCAACTCCTGTAGTCCCTCACTACCAAAACCTTGACATGGAAACCAAATCAAGGCTTGCTTGTAATATCTCCAGAAACATGCCTTTGTGTTCCCTGGAAGCATGGTTGCTGGTCCAGGCCTAAAATTTGCGAAAACTACTTACAAGACATGACAAAATCACAGTGCTTGAGCTCTGATAGTGTTAAATTTGATTTAATTCTCACATTACTGTTTGAAACAGTCTGTCATATTTTAGAAACATTTATCCTATTGCAGTGTGTCTTGGTTTAATAAGACAGAAGTGTTTTGCTAAGGAGGATGAGTTATGAGGAAAAGACCAAACAAAAAAAAAAACTCCTCCCTTTAAGCAGTTGTAAGTCTGAAATTAAGAGGCTCCAATTGAGAAAGTGTGGAGAAAAGAAAAA
>VZRE01006010.1:0-19001 GCA_013396775.1 Cephalopterus ornatus
CTTACCCATCCGCACTACCACCTCCCTCCTCTAATTATGCTCTCTAAGCTCCGGGACTGGTGCTGAATACGAAAGCGAGCGTTGCCACGGGAACAAGGAGAAAAAGGAGTCCTTTCCTTCTGTAGTTACTTTGTAAGCCAAGGGATCAGCCTTTGCACCCTTCAAAAGGGATGTATCTGATAAGATGCAGCTACGCCTTTCTTGTGAAGAGACGTGAATTCCCAGCGTACCTACACTTCACCAAAACACAAACAAATGCCTGGCCACACTGATTTCCCGGACAATCAGTTGTGCGTACAACTGCTCAGGGAGCGGGAGGAACGGCCAGCGCTGAAGTTCTGTGTCCCTAGTGCCCCGAGAGCTCAAGATTACACGGAGGACTGGGAAGTGCCCCCACTCACCCCGTGGACTATCTGGCTGTCGGACAACAAAGCCACCATACGCCCATCTCAGCAGGAGAGCTGGGAATGGGCAGGAGCAAGAATCTGATCTTTCTCCCCTCGGCAGCTCTCTGTTTTTTATCATTAGCCCTAAGGAATTAGAGAGCCACTTTCTCAAACAGGTTTCTGAAACACAGAGAAGGACCATGCTCTCAGAGCCTCTTCAGAGTGGGAGTAACACAGATGCATGTCACCTCTGCCAAAAGTCCTGTGGTAAAGCATGGTACAGCCCCAATCAAACCCTGAGCCCTTGTAGGCACCCTGAGCACTGCCAAGTCCTTTGTGTTCAGAGGATGTATCTACCCGTGGTATATGAAAACCTTAAAAAATGAAAAACTTCTACTTGTACCAGTCTATATGGTGGAAGTTACGTTCTTGTTAAAAGACATCCGTAAGAATGTATTTCCAAATCCATCTCAGATGCAGATACCACCCGAAGTGCATATAATTTATCTGTGTAGGGAGAGACCAGAAGAAGAAGCAATCACTCTCTGTTTGGTCTTGCTGTGGCTTCCTCTAAAACTGATTCAGATCAAATGCCATTGAGAATCAGGCAACATATAC
This sequence comes from Cephalopterus ornatus, assembly GCA_013396775.1. Lineage (NCBI taxonomy): Eukaryota > Metazoa > Chordata > Aves > Passeriformes > Cotingidae > Cephalopterus > Cephalopterus ornatus. Next base: position 1,005 of record VZRE01006010.1, read on the forward strand.
TGAAATTGCTATGCTTTTCACTGAAGCCTGATGAAAAGCAAATAAGTGACTCTGGTAAGAAGCATCTTGAGTTTTCTCAGGCCTTTCAGCAAGTGACTTACACGCAGGCTCTGTTTTTGCTAAAAAGAAAAGGAATTCCAAAGTGAAGTGAGAGGTTAAAAGACACACAAGGGTTCACTGGACGCTGTTTTGCAACCCTGAAGTGTTTTGGAAGCCTGGCCCCAGAAACAGAAGTCATGGATAAGAGTTGAGAGAGCTTAAATCCAGAGAACAGGCTACAGCCCATGTAGGCATTCACCTGGGCTGGAGAAAATGCATCTGCTGCATACAGTTGTTACTTCTTCAGCCACTGCATCTTGAATGAAAGCATCACCAAACTGCAGGTGGTCCCCTTGGGCTAGGAGTATGAAGGTGGAGTTGAAATAGCACTGTAGCAGTAGAAGTAATTTCGCAAGGTGCTCCACATTAATTCCAAGACACTATCCATTAATCTTACATAAGCATAACTAATATGTGAAAAAGGTGAAAATTATTCATTCTCAGCCAATTTTCGATGCTGTCTCCTCAAATCAGTGACATATATTCAGTCTTAAAAATGCAGCCATGCATAGACATAACCCCCGCAGTTCACTTCGACACAAATAATGATGGAAATTGCCCCACTAATTTTCCTCAGACCCCTAAAGACTTGGGACCGATTCTTGTAGGTGGGTTCTTTCAGTGGGGGAATCAGGCACTTTGTGGGAAATTTTGGGAGGTGGGTTATGTTCCTCACTTTGCTTCTGATTCATTTATCTATTTTTGAAAACCTATCCATGAAAAGCTATCCAGATATTTCTATCTGTAAGATAATTGAACTCAAACAAGCAGAGACTTCGAAACATTCATGCAGGAATTCTTTCCTTCTCTTTAGACTGGTTGGCCAAATCCTACTCTGTAAAAGAATTTCTGTGGCCATTCTTCTGGCATTTCTTCATACAAAACATCTTTCCTGAAGACCCTAAGGTATTCTGCCTACAACAACATAAAGTATATGAGGCTAACTGCCTCATTTTCTCTGTGAAATAACTTGCCGAAATTACAGTGTTGCTATTTCAAATGTTCTAATTTACAACTTATTTTGGAATCAACATTGTCTCTCCACCCCCCATGCATGAATTAGTTTGAGTAGCTGTTGGTCTTTGCTTTTCTCACCACATCTTGATATGAAAGCTCTTTTAATCTAGGAGTCTCAGTCATACAGCACCTGAAAATCCACAAAAATGCCCCCTTAAGCACCATTGCAGGGAATATTATCAAAATAATTATTACCAAAAAAAGTTTGCTGTCCTCAGCAATGACCAAGTAGTGCACTGAAATGTTAAACAGTGTATGAGCTCAGCAGTGAAGGATTGCTCTCACAGCCATGCCGAGAGCACTACACAGTGCAGTGGATTTAGCCACACAAGAAACTCTGTGGGTGGCTGCTGTTCTTAAGTAGAACAACAGGCATCAGCAAGACTATCCCCAAGGCTGCCACTGCCCTAGCACTAAAACATCAGTCTTCTGACTGGGTTACCTAGTTGATATGCCTATGGACACTAATTCTCCTTCAGAAGAGGGTTTCTTAGTTCTTACCACCCAAATCCCCTCCACCAGTCACATACATTCGAAGCAAACCTTGCCCAGCCTAAGTGCGACACCTGAAGCTGCAACTTGCTTGTAGATAGGAGTACAAAAACATATTCAAGTTGCAGACAGCTTGGAAACAGCCTTCTACTGTCACCTGAGCCATCATCTACATCCATCAGCTGCAGAGGGAGCTCCCTCTGCTTCGTGTGCTTTGCACCTGAACAGTCCTGCCTGTACACTCACACACACACACACACACATCCATGCACTCACGTGGTATTCTGTGTCTTTTCTCAGTAAGCAGTACAAGTGGCACACTAGTGAGAGCCAAACTCAGCTGGTGTGTAATGAGTCATGTTTTCCAAATGCAAACACTCAATACCTTACAATATTTTGCTCTTTTTTCACAAATATGCCTAAATACACTGACAAAGGTGGTAGTGTTCTAGTTTTCCACCCATAGGAAGAAATACTTGCATTTTATTTTTCACTTGTATGGAAGATGAAAGTGCTTTTAAGTTGCGCAGCATTGGCAACTTAAAAATAGTAAAATTAGTATTTCACTCATCGCCATACAAATTCTTATGCCAACCCAAAATTTAAGTGCCTGTGAAATTTTTCCAACAGGAATTGGGTCACCCACATTCACACACTTAAAAGAAATCATTTATTTAAAAACCGCTTATAATCAGGAAAAACAGCTTTGAAAAGACTGAAAAGAAATTTTTTTAAAAAGGAAGAAAAATAATTTCCTACAAAGAACTGAATTTTGATTAAAACGTGTTATCCTGTGTAGTAATTTTGAGATGAAAAAACTGCAAGCAGTTCCAAGGTTTTCTGTATACCAAGCAAAGCAAATGTCAAAATTTAGGTGTGCTTACAAATTTATAAATATTCACGCTGTGGTTCAATTATTCTGTTTTGGTTTTGGTAGCTGTTATAATAATTTTTTTAAATTATCAAGCCACCACGTATCACCATAACAACTAGGAGCCAAAGGCTGGAAAGGAATCCCAGCATTTGCAAGATATTCTCTATGCGTATTTGGAAAAAGCATCTTGAACCACTGTAGGAGCCAATTTACTGTACATGTCCAGCTGCACTTTTCAAAAGATAAAATGGTAAAACAGTACCCATTGTACTTCCAGGAAAACCTACCTTGCTTCTCAAAAGTGCTCTAAAAATGTAAATGTGCACCAAAGAAATTGCACACCAAGTATCATGCTAGAGATGTGAAAATACCTTTTTTTGGGAGCAATAGACCAGCAAAATTCAGTGACATGAGAAGAAAGATGACACTACTAAAAAAAACCCAAAACCCAGACCAAAAAAAAACCCACACCCAAAACACCAAGAACCCCTCTCTCCCCGAGAATATGTCAGTTATGACCTTGGTAACTTTATTACTCCCAAAAGAATACTTACTGTAAATTTAGTCATAATAAGTTAGTTTTTATAATACACCTTGGACCACGTTGTCCTTCTGTTTACAATACTGTGGTTGCACTGAGCTGACTGAAAAAAGAATTTGGCACAATATGTAAGTCCTTTTAGTTATTCCACCAAAAGTTTCCCGTGTACATTATAATTTTTAGAGATAATCTCCAATGATTATTATTGCTAAAATCAGTACCTGTTCCCAAGAAAGAGCTTTTGAGACCAGATTAGATCTTAAAACCTCTGAAACCTGCTGTCAGAGCAGATGTCTGAGGGGTCTCTTAACTCTCTCTCAGTCCCAGCTGGCGTCTAGAGAAAGGAGTCATCAGAATGACAAAAAAAAAAAAAAAAAAAANNNAAAAAAAAAAAAGGAAAAAGCAATTAGCAAATTGGTGTGTCTTCAGCTGGACTGACAGAAAGGACCCCACAGCACATAACCCCTTGAAACAAAACGCAAGCTCCGTGCTGTTGTAAATGAGAACATCAAATGCAGACAATGCTGAAGCAGGTCCATAACATTTGTATGTTAATAAGGATGAAGAAGAGTGCGCACACTGCAAAGAAACATGTTTTTCTCTTTTTAGTCAAATATTATAAACTCTGCCCTGTGGTCCTCCAGAAAGATAAATATAAATAGAAACCACTACTTGTAGCTGTCAAATGTAGAACTGTGAGTGATAAGAATGAGTTAACATGAATAACAGGAAGATAATTAAATATTTGGGCAGTATATATCTTGCAATTTGACATGTTGCCCACGTAATGCCAAATTTAAAAAAGGGTCATGCCAAGCAGTACTAATGGAACATTCATTTGGACACCTGCTCTGCCCAGACTCAAGAGTCTACATATTTATTTTCTGACTGTTGATTTATTTTTGCTCTAAAAGAAATTCTGTGGCAAATGCATGTTTACACAGGGACTTGTGCTCTCCATTTTCAGCTGTTAACCTTAAAATCCCATAGATTCCATGTTTCCTGTTTATAAGGGTGAAACATAGCACTGGCTTTATTTTTCTAAAATTAACCGAGATATAATTAAAGAATCACTTGAAAAAAAAACTTATTCAAGGGATAGATATTTGACAGTAGATGATTTATAAGCGCACAACATGAACTTCTCTCACTCAGAGATCCATCGAGCCTAGTATTCTATCACTAGCAGCTAATCTAAGAAAATACATTAATTAAAAACACAGGTGTAGGGTCATTCTTTTCTGTAATGTCCTTCAGTTGTCATTTTAAACAGTCAGTGGCAGTCCTGAGCTCTACATATTCATCCTTTTCTGAATATTTTGTGGTAATGAAGTCTATAATGTAATTATACTGAGGTTTGTGGGAGGAGATTAAATCTTCTACTGGGCCAAACAGTATTGTTGGGGAAAAAAAAGAACAACAAAACATGATTTTTAGCACGTGAGCTTTTTTTTCCAAGTATAAAGCTGAGACGGCATTCTTCAAAAGTTGAGAATAGTGCTTTAGATTTTCACTAGACATATTAATTAGTCAGACCATATAATACAAAACAAAAAGGTACTTGGTTCTCATGGAGCAGAAGAAGGGTTTTAGCAACAGGAGAGGTGCTAAGATGATTCTGTCTAATGGTAAAGAAAAACATTAATCTGCAATACAACAAATACCTGCTCAGAGTCTATGACTTTCACTGTTGGACAGTTAAGGACTTTAATTTCTTCCCCTGTCCTTTGAGAGTGTTTAGCGAACATTCATTTGAGGATCCAAACTGAAAGTTTACAGATAGAAAGACTGCTTTGTGAAAAATGCTACCATACTGAAAAAGAGGATGTTCTCATCTTGTGCTGATTGTCTCCAAGCTCTGCCTGGCAAGTGGTGGTTAACAAGTTCAAAGCTGGAAAAGGCCTCCAAGATCATCAAGTCCAACCTTTGACCAAACACCACCTTGCCAACTCGGTCAAATCTCCAAGTGCCACGTTCAGTCATTTTCCTGAACACTTCCAGGGATGGTGACTCTGCCACTTCCCTGGGCAGCCTGTTTCAATGCTTAACCACCCTTGCAGTGAAGAAATTCTTCCTGATGCCCAGCCTGAACCCCTCATGGCATAGCTTGAGGCCAGCCCTTTCAGAACAGTGCTTGCCTACCCCTTAGGACTGACTGACCCATGTTCATCTGCTGTTCCCACGGGCGCCCTGATTTACTCAGGCCTTCAAAGCTTTTGCTTGAATGTTTGCTACCACCACCAGGATCTGCACCTGTGGTGGCTCCTCTTGGGCCCACACCCCAGGCTTTGAGGTGCATCACAGTGGCCCTGCTACCCTTCTCAGCCAAGTCCCCACAGGCCAAGGGTGGGGTTAACTCATCATTGTGGACCTTCCTGTTATTGCTGGGACTCTGCCTGCAGAGAGCTGACTGTGAAAAGGGACTTCACTTCATGAAAAGACCTTTCTTAGTCTGGAAGTTTAGTTACTCCCTGGTAATCAGTAATGCAAAAAGCCATGACATGCTACGGATAGTTCACTCACATCTACCAGAATAATGGTAGTTTAAAAGATTTTTTTTTGTTTGTTTTTCTACCAGAATAATGGTAATTTAAAATATTTTTTGTTTGTTTGTTTTTCTCCAAGAACAGCTTGGCTTAATATATGTGCATCCCACTAAGCCAAGCTTTAGAACTTCAGAATTTATAACTGCAAATTACATTCATCACCCGAGAGATAATTGGATCCATTCTAAGGTGTTATAAACTTAAACCAAAGCACACAATTCTAAAATGTAATGCCTCTGGACACTTTAGCTGGAAGGAATATGAATTATTTACTTTCTTTTCAGATCATATGTATCTCAAGTTAGCTTTTAAAAACTGATTTTAATGTTTGAATAACTAAAATTTAATATCCATGGCCACAAAAAAAACCCCAAACCAAACCTTTGTCAGTCAAAGAGACTCCTTGAAAGTGTCAGTAAATGACATTAGCACAAAATGTAATACTGATCTGTAGGATCCGTTTTTAGAAAACATCTTAATCAGGAAAGCCAGCACAGCTAAGCTCCAACAATACAGAAAACACAGTTCACTTGTCTTCTATGTCCATCTTGGATTTTATTCAAAGATGACTGTCACATACGAAAGTGTATTACAGACATTAATATCAACAGACTGCAGTTTTTTATTGCAGTAAACATATATGTGTATTGCAAGGAGGCACTTTTTCTTTCAAATATAGTAATAACTTGCTTCATTTCCCCACAAAAGGCATGATAACCCCTGGTTCAGATGATGCTAATACCTTTTCTGCAAGCTCCGTAGACGATTTTCTCTCTCCCCAAAAGCTACACATAGTCCAAATCTTCTTTACTCTTGCAGATCTCGTGCAAGGCAGATACATTTTTCCTATTGACTTTCAAAATATCTCATGCTATCATAAGCCAATCTCATTTGACACTGGGTAACTCTTACATTAGTTAAATGAAAATGAGTTTTATAAATTCCAAATTACAGCTCTAAGTGAATTAATTGCGAAAACTGTCAGGAGCTGGCTCAGCAAAATCCCAAACACTTCTATTCTAGTGACACAAGTCCAAGCATTTGCTGACTGCACTATCACAGGCACAGACCTGATCTGTTTGATTTGCACATGAATGCTGACATTTTTTGAGAATTACAGCATTTATAGGTAGTGCCTATGATAATTACTAACTGAATAACTCCCTTCTTTTTTTCTGTACTTCTCATCTTCTATTAAACCAATTTTTTTTTTTTTTAGCTTCTTTTTTCCAAGTGCGGGTAGTATAGAGTCTCCATTCATGTGACCAGGTCCCCAAAAAAGTGACTAAGGAGGAAGATCATGCTCTTTGCTGGGAGTTAACTATTTCCTCAGCCTTGGTTTGCAAAACTCTTACGTACCACTCTAACTTTCCTCTGAGCTTTGCATGGTCCTCAACTGAATGTTCACTGCAGAAGCCAACCCCAGCATCCATGTTACACAGCTGGTCCTTGGTTACTTATGCTTGTAATGGGATTACCTGTTGGTTACCTGTCGGCTTTGCACACCTGGGACAAAGTTGTCTAGCAAGATGCCTTCAGTGAATATCCAATACCTCTGTCCAAAGCCAAATGCCTCTTTTTATTCTCTGTTTCAAGACTGAATAGAATCAGCTGAGCTCTCTGTGGGTGGAAAATACATGCTTTCACTGGCATTTGAGCTGGATCTATTGCAGCTGGCCACTCAAACACGCACAGAGCTTGATGTTTTGGAGTTTTTTTGTGAGGGTCTGTAAGGTTAATTGTTCACATGTCTCCTGATCTGGAAGGTAAACCATACTAAAAAAAAGCAAACCTATGCTTTCAAATAAATGTCTATGCTAACATTTGTTAATTTTTTTTTCCTTTTTTAAATAAAGAAGTGTGCCAGCAAATACATCCTTCTTTATATCAGGCTGCAGCATTTTCTACCATATAATGATGCATAAGTTATGCATGCCTGAACCAGAGTTATTTTAACGAGAACCAGTAGATCCAGAACTAGATCTTGAAAGATCCATTTCAGAGAACGCTATTGCACTCATGATGTGGAGAGGGAACAAAGATGGAAAAAAAAGAGAATAGATTTTTGTATGATGTGAAGACAGGTTTGTGAGAAAAATCTTGGCTTAAGAATATGGGATTCACACCCTGGCTCTCAATGCAGAACTCAGCATGACTGGGCAAGACACTGAATATATCTCTACATATTTGTAAATATATGCTCTATCTCTCTCTCACAAACACAAAACTTCTGAGTGTGTGTGATATGCACCAGGACTTTAGAACATTTCTGCCAGATAAAGTATTGGTAAGACTGGGCAACTGAATCTCAGAAGGTAAGAAACCTTTTCTTTTCTTTTAGAGACCTAGTTCTGCTTTGTACGGTGAAGTCCACTACACTTACGCACTGTAGGAAGAGATTCAACTATTCAGCACAAAATTAATTCCTACCCAAATTCTCTGGTATGCAAGACTGCTGCAATTGGCGTTTTCTGATAGCATTTTTGTGAAATTTTTTTTTCAAAGAGTGAAGCACAAATCCGTAAGTATAAACATGCACACAGTTGCTAAGGTTTATGATGTGGTATCCTATACACATACTCCAAATATCCCAATGGTTCCTGCTCTGACCAAGAACTCACAGTGGGCTCTGTGTGCCACTTCGAAGTCCTTTGGGAGTACTGGGTTTCCTCTTGTCTCCCTTCCTCAGCTGAAGCTCTGGACAGCATGTGTGTTCCCTGTCACAGAGGACCACCAACAGAACCGTCTGGCCTGTGATAACAAGGACACTGGGATCAGCAGGAGTCATAGTCTCCAGTGAGCCACATAGGGGCACCCATGCTAATTAGATTCAACTTACTAACACACAGGATTTCTTCCACCTGCGACCATGAGGCACAACACCTATTTCTGTTGGTCCTGTGTTAATTTCTACAGCAAGGCACAGCAAATGTCTTAAAATTGTTGTGACCATTGCAAGTTATTCCCCTGACCATGCGGTGGGTAGCTGTAGTGGAGCTTGGGTCTCGTTTTGTGGCAGTCTTTATTTTCTGCTACAGACATGCCTCAGCTTTTCTTTGATCAGGATGTCCTTCTCTCTGGGCATGCTTTCTCCATGAAACAAGTTTGGGTGGTCACAGGAAGGGAGCTGCTGAAACTTTCCATTGCTCTCATGGCAGGAATTCATTCTGGCTCCACACAGTCTACAGCATGGAATTTGTGACATACTTCCCGAAAGGTGAAAAATCTAAAATTATGAACAAACACAAGCAGAGGGGTGCATCTGAGCATGACCAGGCTAGCACCAGCAATCTGATCAATACACCTTAGGTGGCTGCTTGCCACTACACTGGCAGTTCCTAGTGAACTAGCAGCGACTGAGTGATCAGCAACCACATTTCAGTGGCTGTGGCCATGGTGTATTCAACACCCACCAGAGATCACCTGATCATACTCTTGGAAACTGCTCTTAACAGCCAATTTTGCAATACTTCTGCAGCATTTGTTAATAAAAAGATAGGAAGTGTCAAAATGCACACACTTCTTAACACTTAGATGAAAACATGGTATAGATCAGAATTAATTGCACTGATAAATACAAGATTTGACATAAAATTTTTCCTTTTGTCAGAATCCAACTTTAATTAACAGTTTGTAATGGCTGAGCCCAGTAATACAACTATATTTACTCGGTCTAATTAGTGCCAGGTCCAGGGCAACAAAATATCACATCCATAGGCATATATTTACAATCAAAGCTAACATGATCTAGCATCAAAGCTCAGACGAGTTATTCGTCATCGATAATATTAAACAACTTCCCTCCATTAAGGTGAACCATACACCATTCTTAACCTGTAAAACTAGGTCTTTCTAGCACGCAGTTGTAACACACCCTAATTGCAAGACGGCACCATCATTCCACATTTGCCTGGGAACAGACTCTGTGAAGCACTCCAGCTTCCCTTTGCGTGAGGCTGAGAAAACAGTTTGATGCCAGGATGAGGATAAGCAATGTCTTTTTGGTGCTAGCTAATTCGTTCTTGCACAGATGCTCATTTTCACAGGAATAACCATAAGATATCACTACAAGATGGTTCCGATCATGTATCCGGATCTTTTCCTAAGAGTTCTCTGTCCATTTCAGATCTTACTTTGAAGCTCAGGGGACTATTTATCTTAACAGCAAAACGCCTGAGTGGAACATTTGACAATGAAATTCACAACCATGCAACAGCAACCGACTGCTGTGCAGGCAAGGCTCAGCAGCATTTGGCATCTGATATCCTGGACTGGGAAAAAGGGAGCTTCATGCTTAACTGTGTATGTTGTCGGGAGAGTGTGAGAGCAGGAATAAAGGAGTGAGCACTCAAAAAAACCTGCAAAATGTAATGTTCCTAAACTATCTGAAACTACCATATACTGAACAGTCCAGCCAGTTAGACGTGGGAATGATGTTAACAGAGAGGCCACAAATGGACGGGAGGTTGGCCTTGGTAACTGCTATGTGAGAAGGGCATTACTTTTAGGTTTTCCGTCAAAACTGGTGTCTTCTAATGATGGATTTATTTTGGAGGGTGGGAGCATGTGTGTTTATTTTCTTCATTGAGTAATTAGGGGTTTTTGAAGTCCCACTTAAAAGTCCCAGGAACTTTTCTGTGGCCACATGTTGATTTTACAGACCTGAGCACAGTCCTGGATACTGAGGGAATCCCTTTAATTAGTAAGGGAATTGTTAAAAGGATTCTTTCTTCTTTTTTAATGACCATGCTATAACATACAATGTCAAATAATTGCAATGCAATGCTCTGTAGGCCAGGGAAAATGATTCTCTGAAATGAGAAAAAAGCCTTTTGAATCCCTTGTCTTTTTAATTTTCCTTGCTTCCTGCATGGTTTACTAGGTAAATTATCATCATTTGTTCTCAACAGTTGCAGTAAAAACATTTAGGATGCCCAAGAGAAAAGAATTACAGATGCACATTATTGGAGGTCTGGCTTTGATTACAGGAGATGGATTAAAATCATAACTTATGATTACGTATTAAAGATTTTATGGATTGTGGTTTATGATATCACATAGCACTTCCGCCCTATTGGGAGCAGGTTTTCAGACTAAAGGCAGGAGTGATGACACAGCAGTAATAGCTCACAGTGGTAATAGCTCACTTTCCCATAAAATCTCCAAATTTGTAATGGATGTTATTAACAGGATAAATTCATGGAAAAATGGCCCTCAGCTGAACTCTGGTTAATAAATCAAAAGGTCATGAGGTCTTTGATAGTGTGAAAAGAATATGCTGTGACAAAAGTTCCACGAAGTCTCTGAGCTCCCATTTAGCCAGCAGACTGACACAAGCACATGTAGAAAGTAGAGAAGCAAGGCTGGTTAGAACAGGAGGATGTGGAAACAGCTATATACTAATTAATTAAAATGGAAACAACACTGAGGAGCATCTCCTCATACTGAATTCATACTCAAACTATTTTCCCTCCCCCCAAAAGTGGAGAGAAGAGGGAAGGGGAGGGGAGGGGAAAGGTTCTCATTGTTCAAAGTTTAGCAACTAACTTTCTTTGTTCCTGACAACATGTGAAAGAAATGTTCAAACCTGGATACCTAAAATTAGACTCGCAAGCCTATCTTTAGCAAATTAAGTACAAAGTCACGTTTCTGCAACCTCTCTGTAGATGGATCCCTCCACTCAGCCATGCAGGATCTGATATGCACAGAAATGTGCAGAGGTGAGGGCTTTAGCAAATAGACATGTGCCCTTCAGGAATACAGTCAAGCATCTTCCAATACAATTAATGCAGAAAATAAAAAACTATAGAGTTATGAAAAATCTCTACCCTTGAAGGAGGAGAGTGCCTGGCAACCACATTTCCTACCCAAGTCCCACTGTTCAACACCTAATTTAACACACAATTATGTCCTGCATAAACATAAAGTAAGAATCCTGGACACCATTGCAGTAGTTTATTTTCAGTTGTTTACACATCTCAGTTATTTTCCTGTGGTTTAACCTCTCCAGTCCCAAATTGAAAGTCTGAATGCAAAGCTTTATGGCACCAAAAGATCATTCCAGGGGTATTTCTAAGTTGGCACTGATTAGTGCACAACCACTATTGTATTTCAATTTTCTGCTTCATTTAGAGAAGTGGAAAACAAAGACAGAGCTTCACTAATTCCTAGGTTAGGCAGGTGGAGACCAGCCTAACTCAGGGTAAAGCAGTGGGAATACTCCAATCTAGAAAGGGTCCATAGAGGGAAAGCAGCCCCTCCCAATGGTTGCACTGGCTTGTCCTGCTCCACCAATGCCTTGTTCCCATTAGAAAGGGATCCTGTGATGATGCTGATTTATGTTATCTGGAAAAACTGTTAGTGGTACCCTTACTGAAGGGTCTCTGCCTCTCCCCAGGGCTCGCTGTGAAAAATCTCCTTTCTTTTTCCTCCATGGTGCTATCAGTGTACAGCCCTCACTGCCAGTGCAGAGGCTTTTACCACCATAAATAATAAAATTAAGGGCTTAGATAAAATCACACAAAGCTATGAATATAAGGCATTTATAGGCATGAGCTTTTTCTCCAGGGAATCAAGTGACTTCTTTTCAATAACTCTTGAGTACCTCAAAGTGCTGTGACAACTATACCAAAACACTGCCAATGAAGGCCGCTAGGATGCAGTTTCTGAGATGCTGGTCGTGTGTGATATTCCTGTGTCTCAAAGGAGAATGGTGTTCATACTCACTCAAAGGCTCAGGAGACTTTGTTGGATGCTTGATGACATCAACATGCAGATTCTGGCTAGCTGTTACTACCGACCTGGCTTAGCCACGCTCTCATTCCTGAAGCACGTTGCCTTTGTCAAAAAAAAAAGGGGCTTACACAGCAAAATGGAAATCAGAAAATCTAGACATAGTATCAAAGGCTAAAAAAACCCAGAGTAAACAGAGGATGGGAATTTGTGGTGATACGAGAAAGAAAAGGGAGGAGATTGGTCAATTTTAAAGTGCAAGCAGGTCTAAGGTACTTACGACGCAAAGTGGAAGAGACTGGAAGCTAAAAAAATTCTCCCACTGTTTTTTTGACAAAGCAAACTAGACAGACTTGCTGATTCAATTCAGCAGTTGCCAGATGAAGCCATAGCTGAGACTGCTGCATCCTGCCAGACCAGAGGCAAATACACACTTGGCCCAACAAAACTGTTTACACTACACTCTGCTGCGTCTCTGGGGTTTCCTGTAACTTCTAGCAGACCTTCAAAATATGGTGAGATTCATAGGCCAGGATTTTCAGAGGTATTCTTAATTATGCAGCTGTGGAGTTGGACAGCAAATCTTTATAGCTTGGAATATTCCACAGTACAAAAGCTTGGAATATTCCACAGTACAAACCCACACCAGAGTTTCATTCCTATTTCAAAGTTATGTTGCAATGCAGTAATGTAACTGCAAACTTGTGTGCGGGATCAGCAACTCTGAGAGGAACTGGCTATAAGAATAAAGAGATTCCTCATCACCTTTCAAACTCTGACCCTTGAGTAGAGAAAACAAAAATGCTGGAGAAGAAACATCTTTTTTTAGAAACATCCTTAAACTCAAGGGTCTGTTTTTTCTAGTTTGTTGTGAAGGGTGGTGAGACTATGAGAAAATGTTCTATCTGAGGCAAAGCAAGGAAACCACCCGGAGTTTTTCTGTAAGAAACTTTTTTCTTCCCACAGCAAATTCTCCCTCTGGAATGTCCTTTCCATGACAGGACCTTCAGTGCTGTGGAAGAAGTGAGAGGATCCGAGAGCACGGCACATTTTTGTGCCACCATCATTACTTTCAGAAGCAGATTGTGCTCTCTAACCCCTCAAATTCCACTCCAGAACCAGCCATGTTACAGCCACTCTTGAGTGCCAACTATATTCCTCTCTTTGCTTGTTTCACAGAATGGTTTTATTTTTCACAGCCCAGTTGAGTGTTAAATCTTGATCACTACCAATCTAATTCCCTGATGGGCCAATTTGTAACAAACTCTGGTTCCTACTGCTGGGTGGCATTTAATTCATCAAGGAATGGTTCTCCTTGTTGGTCAGTTTGAAGCAGTGGTACCTTCTTGGCATGGGTCATGCCAGTCCAATGTCAGCTAAATTTCCAGGATTATGTTGAGGATGTTTACCCACTTGGGGCCTCAAGCAGAAATTGGAGAAGGATAAGAAAGAATATTATGCATTTAAAGCACTTTCTGTGCATATGGTTGTGCAAAGATTTCTGAAAACAACCACAGAAAATACAAATTCAGGGCAGGGTTTACTGATCTGAAATGCTGAGAGTCCTCCTGTCTTTTGACAGTCCTTTTGACTATGAAACTCACTCTCAAACTCCATTCTGTTCAAAGTGACCATGGTAATTTATGGGGACTGTGAAGATGTCAAGAAATAATAATCTTGAGATAAAAAAGAACAGTGACTGAAGAAAAAAAAGCTTTTTACCTCCTATATGATAACTTGTAACACATTTTTCTCAATTTTTACAAAACACTTCAGAAATACGAGATTGTTACAATATCAATTTAGACTTTTTGGAAGGAGGTTACACTGTTAAATTCAAAGGTATAGCTACCTGGATTATAGCTCATTCAGACTAGACCAAACTAGACTAGATTAGAATAGAATATTTCAGTGGAAAATAACCTACAGTGAACATCTAGGCCAACTGCAGATACTGTGTGGTAATGACTGTAAAAAATAATAAAAGTGGCCAAATTCAGCTAAGTTATTCAGCTAAATAAATATTATTGAATTATTAAAGCTCTTATAGAAACTCAAGGTCTCTCAAATGACCCTTCTGCAAAGTAAAAAAATACTTTTTTGCAGCTCTATCTTGTACAAGAAGAGTTGCATGATCTTTTAATTTCCGGCTATGAAGCACAGACAAGGAATACCACACCTGGCATGATTTAGGAGCAGTCAAAGTAACTTGCTAAGATGGTTTATATGACACAGGGGTATTTATCACAAGCTCACCCTAGGAAGAGAGATGGACTGTGTCAGAATGGCATGCAAATGCCCTCACCAGGCAGAGAATGCCTGCTACCATGAAAACTGTTTAAATACAGCCCTATACACCCTGAAATTGCTCACTTCTGACCCAAACAAACAAACTCGAGACACCTAAAAACTACAATCATCATACCACATGCTGTTGCTCCTTGCTGCCCACCAGCTTCCCTGCTGCCCACCTTTTACATCTTCAGTAATGTGCAAATCCCTGAAAGTAGGTACCAGGGTCTTTACCACCCTTCTTAGCTTTCTTGCCCTTTTTTTCCTCTATCATGTTGGCATTTCTGTTTATTTTCACAGAAACACTGGCTTTATAAAAACATCATGTAAGGGGAGTAACAAGCAGAGTCCAATTTCCTCCAGAATCACTGAAAAAAAAACACATGTATTTGTTGTAAACACATGCTTGGCCAGATTCAACTGTGCCTGCAGCTAGCTTTTAGTCTTGATACAGGATTCAGGGGTTTAACAGAGAAGTCAGGAAAACAGCACATAGATGTGGGTGCCTTTGGTGCACCCACAGCAGGAGGGAGAGGAGGTGTGGTGTGTGCTGCAGTTCTGTCTCACTTGCTGAGTCAGGGTGTTGGCAGAGTACCTTCAGACCCACACATGCATCTCGAAATTTGTGAGGGTGCTTTGCAGCAGTCTCAGACTGACGTGGACGAAGTCACTCAACGATATACAACAATGTAAGAGTGAGTAGACAACAGGGTTGTTTTGGTTTGTGCCCAGAACTGCACAGTGAGAACTTAAGGCAGGCCTTTAACTGCAGGAAGAGAGACACTATTCCCTTCGTTCTCTTGAGTCAGAGTCACGAAACTCATCTTGGAGCCATGTGGACAGCTGATAATATGGACAAAGTCCTCAAAAAACTACTTCAGACACATGGTTCCAGATTCAGTCTGGGTCATCTCTGCCTTTTCATATTCTGTGACCTGCTCTTGCCTGCTGTCAGACGAGATTTTAACTCACCTCTTTGTAAAGATCACTTTGTTTCGCTATACCAACCTTTAATGGCCTTTGCTTAGTGAAGTTCAACTGGTACAAAAGAAAACTGAAGAATCCTTTCTAAACCTAAGGAAGGTTTTCCAGATCCAGAAGCCAAAGGACAAATTTTCCAGTGCATAAGCAGTGCAGGGTAGTCACAATAAACTCGACTGTTCTTTTCATTCCCTCTGGAAGAGGGATGTCCCGAGTGGTCAAATTTGCACTGTGAGAGTGTGACAGGGCATGTATTCAGCTGTCAGTTCCATGGCAAATGCAGCTGGGGAGGAATAACCCCAGGCATTCACACAGGCTGGGGCCTGACCTGCTAGAAAGCAGCTCTGTGGAGAAGGATCTGGGTGTGGGGCAAGCAGACGGCTACGAAGGTGATGAGGGGACTGGAGCCTCTCTTTTATGAGGAAAGGCTGAGGGAGTTGGGCCTATTCATCCTTGAGAAGAGACAACTGAGAGAGGACCTTAACAATGTACATAAGTATCTGAAGGGAGAGTGTCAGGAGGCTCTTCTTGGTAGTGCCAAGAAGTAAGACAAGAGACAAAGGGAAACTGATGCACAGGAAGTTCCACCTGAAGATGAGGAAGAACTTTACAGTGTAGGTAACTGAGTACTAGAACAGATTGTGCAGAGATGTTGTGGAGCCTCCCCGGAGATGTTCAAGAACCATCTGGACGCAGTCCTGTGCCATGTGCGCTAGGGTGACCCTGCTTGAGCAGGGAGGCTGGACCAAATGACCCACTGTGGTCCCTTCCAACCTGACCCATTCTGCAGTTCTGTGATTCTGTAGCTGGGCAGTTGTGGGCTGCTCAGTGAGGTCTGAAGGCAAAAATTCCACCAGTCAGACCCGCAGGCTATCATGGTTATGCCAGAACCTCCGGCCTAGGAGATTCATTGAAGCCTTGCAAAGATTAGCCTTTAGACAGTGACAAAATCCTCACAGCATAAATTGCAATTAGTACAAGCAAATGGTACCTCTTTATCATCAAGCATCTGTTTGCAGTCTATTTTAATCATGGTACATTCAGGCTTCCAAAGAATGGAAACTGAGGGCACAGCTATGTGCTTTGAATTCAGGAACAGATGCAAAGTGATACCTGCTGGGCATGAACCTTCAGTTCAAAGAGGGAAATGAACTCAAATACAAATGGGATTAGTGAGAAGACAAAGGATTTATTTCTCTGCAAGGAAAACAGAAAACCATTGTGCACTCATTGGAAAGAGGACAGAAAAGATTTTGGGGCTTGACTCCTTACCTCAGGCCAACAGGCTTAAGACACGACAGAAACCCAGCAAACTTGACTCCTCCATTTAGTCTGAGGAAGATGCAATTCCATAGGGAGGGAGCTGGTGGCAGGGTGGCAGAACATGCTGCACTCATTTTAAATTCAGTTCTTGACATTTGGTGAAGCTATATCCTGGATTACCATGGCAGCTTGTTCCTGTAGCTATAGCCTGAATTGTAGTCAGGCAACACAGCTGGTGAATGGGCACAACTCATATGAGGAGAGCTTGAAGGAGCTGGGGGTATTTATCCTGGAGAAAAGAAGGCTCAGGGGAGACCTTATCACTCTCTATAACTTCCTGAAAGGAGGCTGTTGTGAGGTACAGGTCAGTTTCTTCTCCTAGGAAACAAGTGACAGTACAAGCAGAAATAGCCTCAAGTCGTGTCAAGGGAGGCTTAGAATAGACATTAGGAATTTTGTCTTTAAAAGAAGGGCTGTAAAGCATTGGAATAGACTGTCCAAGGAAGTGGTGGAGTAACCATCCCCGGAAGTGTTCAAAAATGTGTGGATATTGCACTTGGGAACGTGGTTTAATGGTGAGCATGGTGGTGATGCTAGGTTGACAGTAAGACTTGATGATTTTAAACATCTTTTCCAACCTTAAGAATGCTATGATTCTATGATTCTTTCAGAATGCGGTCAGTCTTTCCTGTCAGTAAAGCCTGGATTCAGCTGCACATCCAATCCTAGCCTTAACCTTTGGGACAGGGCAGCTTTTTGCACAGTTGAAATTCCCTTGGAATAAAATGGTCCTTGATTGCTGCATATCCAGTCTCTATCAAAACACCACATGCATGAGAGAATTCATCACATCCAGCTGGAGGCTGATCTTTCTTATGCTTTGCAGAGGCAGGTATCACATTTTGAAGAGAGTGATGGGAAGGTATAAGTCCTTCAGGCACCCATGACAAGAGAAATCTACTTGCACTCCTGAGAACAGCTATTTTGCAGAAGCCACATCAGTAGGTACTTTCTGGGCAAAAGGCACAAGCAATGGGAAGAGAATTAGAGTCATTCTGTTGGGAATACAGTCCTATGAAACCTCACCAAGCATGGGGGTTGAATGTCTTCTACGTGTTGACATGTTCTAGTAATCATAGAATAGTTTGGGTTGGCAGGGA
>VZRE01006013.1:2840-20485 GCA_013396775.1 Cephalopterus ornatus
GCACTCGTCCAGGGGTGCAACCACTCGCTCCCCAGGGCCATCCAGAGCTTCCTCAGGGGGTGCTCCCCGGGGTGATGGCCAGGCCAGTGCAGGGACACCAGCAGGGAGGGCAGCCCAGCCACTGACAAGACCTTAACGGGCACCGCTACAGCCCCTCCCGGGCACTG
Source organism: Cephalopterus ornatus (assembly GCA_013396775.1). NCBI lineage: Eukaryota > Metazoa > Chordata > Aves > Passeriformes > Cotingidae > Cephalopterus > Cephalopterus ornatus. Next base: position 3,008 of record VZRE01006013.1, read on the forward strand.
CAGTGGGACTGTGGCTCTGTGGCACAGTGGTGCCAGCCTGGCCCCCAGGACAGCGAGGGACAGAAGTGGCACTGGGTGACATGGCACTGTCCTGGGGTCACTCAGCTCCCTTGGGGATGCCGTACCCCAGAGCAGACCCCCTTGCCAGCCTGGCCTGAGCAACTGTCCCCTGTGCTGGGGCTCCCCCAGCCATTTGCTGTCGGGAGGTTGTCACCAGCTCTTCTCTGCTGCGACTGAGGCCAGTGGTCGTGGCACTCCCGGGAGACCGCCCTGGCTCCTTGGGACTGCGCCAAGCTTGGGGGCAAGAGTCCTTGCTGTCCCTTTACTGTGCCCTGGGGCTGTGGCAGGAGCAGGGCAGCATGGTTATGGGGCAGAGCTGAGCCAAATGCCAGGTGGGTGACAGGGCGTGGGTGCTCCATGCAGGCCATGACCCTGCCGCTTCCTCCCCGTGGGCAGGGTGGCGAGTGCCCGCTGCAGCTGCACAACGGCACATTGCTCTGGCGGGGCCTGGCCGGAAGGACTTCCTCCATCCCAGCCAGGGGATGACCTGGGAAATCCACTGGCAATCTGCTCCCGCCACAGCCAGGCATAGCGGCTCTGGCAGCCGGCCAAGCCCCACCACCTCGCTCGCAGCAGGGCCACAGTGGCCATGTATCCCCCAGCCCCTTGGCTCTGGCCCAGACTCACCTTGCTGGAACTTGCCTCCTGCGATCGGACCTCACAGCGTGGCTGTGGCAGCTGGGCAGTGCCGGCTCGACAGTTGTGGGGGTGCCCCAGCAGCACCCAGGGTGGGCAGGGGGCTGCGGCCATGCGGGGGGGATGGGGTGCTCCCTTGAGGCATGGACACCACGGAGGTGGGGGGCACGGCAGGGCCTGCAGGCATTGTCAGGCCAGGCCAAGGGCGGGTGAAGGCAGTCAGGCCTCCGGCCCCGCCAGCATCGGGGGCCAGGAGCTGCCTTCCCCTTCCCCTTCCCGTCCCCTTCCCCAAGGCGGCGGGGGGAGGCAGGCGGGGGAGCGCTCCCTGAGCCACATGGTGGGCTGGAGGAGGAGCTGTTGCCCAGGCAACAGCTGAGAGCATCTTTCACCCCTGAAAATGGTGTGTGGAGCTGTCGCCACAGCCCTACAGCACAGGGCACTGCCCGGGACCCCCAGGGCCCACTCAGAGATCGGCCGTGTACGTGGGGTCCAGATCCACCCGCTCCAGCTGTGGCCACCTACCAGCATCCCCACACCTGCAAGCTGCTAGCCCCCAGCAAGGACAGGGATAGGGATGAAACATCCCCCAAATGCTGAGGCACAATGGGGCAGGGGGAGCTGGGGACAGGCAGAGCCCATTCCCTGCCCTGCTCAAGGCTGGCTATGGCTCTTCTCACACCTCGGCCCTGCCCCAGAGCCACCCTGACTTGTGTCAGGTACACGAACATGCTGGTGACTCTGGGACCTTGGTGCCAGGGTGTCATGGCCAGGAGGGCGGCACAAGCATCCTGCCCAGTGCGGTGGGAATAGCAATCTCCAAGCACTCCCCATCCCCCTGTCTGCCTTCCTTCCCTCCACGGCTGCAGAAAATTCCTGGATTTTACCCCAAAATGCCCCCTCTGAGTGTGAGAACTCCTCCTCGGCCTGCTCCCATAGCAACTGTTCCCTAGCTACCGGCCGCACTTGCTATTCTCATCCCAGTGCAGCTGCGTGTGGCCCCCCCGCGCTGCGCACAAAGCTGTCGCCGCTGCTGCCAGCCCTGGACCCCAAACCCCCCCTGCTCCCCCCATCCAGGCTGCCCCCCTTTTCCTGCTCCTCCCTGGTGACAGTCGTGACCCTCGCTCCATATCACCCCGCAGTGTCCCCCCTTCGAGGGGCTGTTCCTTGGGCTAAATTAACTCTATCCCAGAAAAAAAACAGGACAAGCACTATGTGCTGGCACAAGGTCCCCATTCATGGTGGCCCCCACGAAGCAGAGATGTACAGTGACCAGAGGGCAGCAGGACTCTGTCCCAGCCCCACAGCACACCTGTGACAGCCCAGGAGGGGCTGTGCTGAGCTCCCCAGAGGGGACTACACCAGACATGAGCATCCCAACAGTACAAGGCCTCATACCTGTCATGTCCCCACACCAACCCAAACTAGGCAGCAGAAGCCACTGAGGGCTAGCTGCAGCACCCAGGGCTCAGCCAGCAGCAGCCCTTGCCCTGGAGGGCAACCCCTGCTTCCCTGCAGGACGTGAGCACCAGCAGGGCTCATGGCAGCCCAGAAATAGGGGACTCTGCTCCCCTCCTTACAACCACCAAGCCCATATAGTCCAGAGCAGGCCCCCCCCGTGACATGAGAGCAACAGAAGGCACGGCAAATCTTTACACTTAACAAAATCTTAAAAATTTAAATACTCTCCAACTTTAGTGCAAGGCAAGCGAATGATACCACAGGTCCAAGTAGGTGCTCAGCCCCCCTGGGGGGCCTGGCTCAGAAAGAGCAGAGGCAGCAGCACACGCACACACGTGTGTGCGCACACACACACAGACACACAGAGAAGGGATGAGTTATTGCTCAAGACACAGCTCGGACGAGTGTGTACAAGAGGGGACGGGACAAGCAGAGTGGAGGTGGGCTGAGCCCCGTGCTGCTCCCTGGGGAGGGCTCCAGCCCCTCCACTCTACCCTGCCCATGATGCTGGCTCCCCAGGACCTCTGGGGACACACACTAAGCTGGTCCCAGCCCACTTACTCTTGGGTCACAGCTCCACAAGAACCAAGGAAGGGACATTCCCTTTACCACAGCTATGCTTCCCGAGAGGAGGGTCCCTTATGTGTCTGCTCCTCCGACACCGAGCAGGGCCTCGAGACGGCAGCACTCCTGGAACGCACAGGTTCAGAGCTGGTGGAACCATGCTGGGACCATCCCGCAGCACACCAGGGATCAGACCAACTCTGTGGACCCGGCAGCAGCAGGTACTGCAGGAGTGGCTGTGTCCTGCTGTGCCAGGGGTCTGGAGTGGGGCTTGGGATCAGCTCGCTGGCAGCATGTGTGAGACGAGGCAGGTGGCAGCAGGATCCAGCAAGACAGGGAAGCGAGGACGAGGCAGTGACACTCTGCTGCCAGGACACAACAGGAGATGCTTTGGCACAGTGCTTTCCTGTGCCTCGGGGCTGAGCAATGGACTCCGCTGGAGCCAGGGATGCCTCAGCATGGCTAGAAAGGTCCAGGAAAGATGCTTTAGACATCTCAAGGCACAGAAGGCCTCTGCCCAGGACTCCCTGGAACAAAGTTGGGACTGTCACTCCTCCCATAGGAGGACATTTGTGCCTGTGACAGGGTGGGGGCAGTGCAGGCCCCCACCTATAGATTAAAAACTGACATGTGATATGTACAGATTGACATACATAAATATACATCAAACCTGCGGTGACACTGGCACCGTGGAATGTGTCAGCAGAGCTGCTCCAGCCTGGCCTTGGCCCACACTGGCATGATGCCTCCCTCCCACCCTGGGCCCAGGAGGAGAGTGGCAGCAGCACCATCCCAAGTGGCACATTTGGAAGCGTCCAGGTTTGTCTCAGCCTGAGCCATGTGCTGCTGCCAGCCTTGGAGTCATCCTCACAGTCTTCAAATACAGATATGTAAAGCTGTAAACAAATCCACCTTGTGGGGCCACTGCAATCATGTCCTTCAGGCTGGGCACTCGGAGGGGCAAGGGGGTCCCAGGGGCTGGAGAACAAGCTGTGCTCTACAGCCGAGTGGGCTCTTCCTCGCTGTTGCCGCAGTTTCCACAACAGTCCTGAAGTCAGAAGGGCAAGGAGAGGGAGGAGGGAGGGAGGGAGAGAGGAGCACAGCAAGCAGAGGGTGAGCACAGTCACATAACCCAGCCTACAGCTGCCCTCTGGTAGAGATGGGCCAGGCCCCCCTTAGCCTGTGTGCGGGAGAGCTGCATGGAGACAAGGACTGGAGAGGATCCCCCAGACTGCAGGGGAATAGTCCAGCTGCATCTCGGGGTTCAGCTCCTGGCAGACAGACTGGTGAGCACACAGCTGGCTAGTTCAGAAGCTGGGAGGAAGGTGGACTCTGGGGACTGCAGCCACCCAGGGAGACAGCTCAGTGCCAGCACAGGCGCTTGGCCCCGCTCAGGGCTCAGCCAGCTGTGGAAACAGCTGAAGCCTTTTTTGCTGAAACGGGAGTCTAAGGACGGGGCAATGACAAACCCTTCACAGTTTCTCAACCTTTTTGTGTGTCCCAGACATCCGGAGAGGAGTGAAGGGAACTTCCCACAGCCCCCTGGGAGCAGAGCTCCCAGCAGCTGCAGTGCAGGGGCAGCTTGGGCTCAAGCTGAGGGCAAGGCCTCCCCCACAAAGGCAGCAAGAGCAGGGAAGCGGGATTAGTGGCTCAGGGGGCAGTTAGAACAACAAGCAGAATGTGCTCTGCCAGGGGAAGGGGACACTGAAGGACAACACTCCTCTTTCCCAGATCTTGCCATGTCCACGGGCCACGAGGTATTTCCCTGAGCAGAGCAGCCAGGAGTGACTGCTCACCTCTGGAAAGAGAAAACGTGGGAAATCACAGCTCAACCCCTGCTACAGGCAGCTGCCCATCCTCTGGCAGGTCCTCTTGCCTTGGGAAAAGCCGGGTATCCCCAGAGCTGGCTCTGGCTAGGGCAGCCCATTGAACCGTGAAGCACAACTCAGAGCTTGGCATCAGGACTCAGCAACGGGTGGCTGAGTGGGTCCAGAGCCAACCATGCTGGAGTCCCACAGCTGCACACAGCTGTTGAGAGGCTTTGCCAGGCTGGGAAAGAAGGCAAACACTGTTCCAGGAAGAGGAGACAGGCAGATAAGCAAGTCCACAGCAGCTGCAAGACATTTCTGTTCTCCTCATCCCTCAAGAACTGCTCTCTGCCTGGCTCAAGATCTGGCAGAAGTGCTCTGGGGAGCCCATTCCAAGAGCAGTGCCTTGTTCGGGGATGGTATTATTTATGTAGGAAGAGAGATGACTTACTATTTTAATGCCTCCAACACCCTTCTGCCTGTGTGACTCCAACATATTTAGCCAGGACACTCTTTCCCAGCCCCTTTGACTCCCCCAGCATGGGGAGTGCCAGCCAGGTGAGGGTTGGCTCCCTGCAGCCTTGCACGAGTGCCCCTGAGAGCCCTGAGGTCCAGCCACCCAAAACTAAGGGAGACTTTGCCTGCTGCCCTCTCTTGCCAGACCTGCCTGACACAGGCAGGAGCAGGCTCAGTGCTGCTGGGGGACTGGCTGAGGAAGGAAACACTAGGAAAACTTTTACCTGTCTGCTGAACAAACGCTGGAGTAATCCCTTTTTGGGCTGTGGAGAAGGCTGCCCTTTCCAGTCCAGGTCTGGTGGCACCGTGTCATCTGTGCTAAAGATATTCAGCTCCTTAAAACACTCCGTCTCGATCATCTGGAAGAGGGCAAAGAAAGCTGCAGCAACCATTACACGGAGTCCGTCACTGAAGGCTCAACAGTGTGAGAGCAGCAGAGACAGCACAAACCCTGCAGGACCCTGCACTCAGCTCTGGCGGGCACAAGCAGGAGCAAAGACCTACCTCGTTCTGCCAAGGAATGGGCACACTTCCTGTGGCAAACTTCTGGTAGAAGTCATTGTCTGTGGGCTCCAGCTCCACTCCTTTCACTGTGGAGAACTGCTCAATGTCCAGAACATCCTTGCAGTAGATGGCCTGAGGCTAAACAGCATAAAGATTGCTCTAATGCCAGGCTCCACCTTGATGTCACCAGCTCCTTGGCTTGTGGCCAAGCCCAAGCCCCTTCTCCCTGCAGCCCTGAGCATGCTGGACCCCCCTTTGCCAGGTTCCAGAAACAAGAGGGAAAGGATGGGCCTCATCTCCTCAGGTGAGCCATGCCAGTTCTCCCACTTTCCTTGACAGAACCAGTGACTGAAAAGGTCAGCATAGAGACAGGCACTTACATCTGGCTTGAAGGGAGGGTCCAGCATGCCTGCTTCCAGCCTCCTGAAGTTGAGGTGCTTGAAGAGAGGGTGTTCCTTCACTTCCTTGGCCCCAGCTCCTCGGCACCCCAGGCGCTCCAGAGGGTCTTTGCACAGGAGCTGCAACACAAAGTAAACCAGTGTCCTGGGTGAAGAGCACTCCATGCAGGAGCAGCCCTGGGTTCCTGCAGTAAGTCTCTAGGGGGACAGCACAGGCCTCTCAGGGAGCTGGGAGAGCAAGGAATTAAGGCACTCTGGACTCTCCTGTGCTGCCTTATCAGAGACAAGGGAACCTGGCTGCCACCGCTGCAGGGAGCAGCCAGGATGTTCTGCCGTGTACAAGGAGGGACTGGGAAGCACACTCATACCATGGTGCAGAGGGAGCGGGCGCAGGGTGAGAACTTCTCCGAGTACTCCTCCTGCACTTCCTTCACCAACCGCTCCACCTCCTCCCGCTTGATCTTCTTCTTGCGCTGCTGGAAGGGGGACTGTCCCTCGATCATCTCGTACACCAGGCAGCCCAGAGCCCACCAGTCCGGGCTGAACGTGTAGCGCTCGTTCTTCACCACCTCCGGAGCTACATGGGAGCAGGGTCAGGGATGCGTGAGGCCAGAGAGGGACTGTGTACAGTCGGAGGCCACTTTTGGATTAAACCAGGGCTACTTACCCATGTAGCCAACTGTCCCCACCCGGCCCTTGATTGTTTGGCCCTCTGGCACATGCACAGCTAGTCCCAGGTCTGAGATACGGATGTGACCTGCACAGAGGAAGGGGCAAGTTAACAGGACAAGGTTGGGGGGCAATGTTTGAAGCTGCCAAGAACAGAGGGTAACCCTGGTTCAAGCAGAGAAGAAAGAAGAACTCAGGCCCAGGACTTCTCTTGACCCTGCACTCACCGTGGTCATCCAGTAATATGTTTTCTGGCTTCAGGTCCCTAGGAGGGAAGAGACTTGATTAACAAGAAGCCTGTTGTCAAAGCAAAGGACACAAACAACAGCCACATTTCAACAAGTCCCAGATAAGCAGCAGTGGGATCCAATGCCCCTGCCTCGGGCACAAAGCTAACCTTCCCCTCACCCTCTGCCCCAGAGCTAGCACTGCAAGTTGTCCCCTCCTGGGCAGAGGCGACACATGACAACCTTCATGTTATGTTCATGACAACCTTGCCTTGCTGCCTGCAAGGCAGCAGTGAGCCTGAGGATGACTCCCTCTTTGCAGGTGCAGAACTCACAACAGGGCAACCCATGCAAGAGAGAAGGAGCAGAGGCTTCTCTGCTTATCCTGCCCCAGGCCAAGGCACAGGGTAGGATCAGAAGAGGCTCCCTGGCCAGTGTTTAGCCATGCTATCCTAACACTGCATCACACAACCCAGTGAGTACAGTCCATCAGTCTGTACAGTGAGTACAGTCAATACAGTCCATCAGCTTGTTCTCCCTCCTGCCCAGCTCTTGAGCCATCAGGGCAGCCTACCCTCCTTTGTTCTAGTGTCAATGCTGCTCAGGAAGTTCAGTGCCTACCCTGAGGCATTCACAACATGATCACATCCTGTTCTTGGCGATCATTTACAGCACGAGGAAGCCAAGCTAAGCTCTCCCCTTCTCCCACAAGATCAGCTTTCTGTTCCCAACTCCTCTCACTCAGCTCTGTGCTGCTTTCAAGCCTGAGCTTATTTTCTTGAGCAGACAAATGCAGCTGGGCTGGTAAGAGCAGCAGGAAACCCTCTTGCTTCTGTAGCTCCTGCAAGCTCTCCCAGCAGGGACCAGAGAGTACACACCTGTACACTATCCTCTCCTGGTGCAAGTCCTCAAGGCCACAGCAGATCTCAGCAGCATAGAAAGCTGCCCGGGGCTCCTCGAAGCCAGCCTCTCCCATGTGGTAGATATGGAACTTGAGGTCCCCTCCATTCATGAGGGTCAGCACTAGGCAGAGAGCATCTTTAGTTTCATATGCATAGGCTAAGCTCACCTGCAATTCAGGGCAGAAAGGCTGTTAGAAGACACAGCTGGAAGAGGGAGGTGCCCACACTCCCATGGGTACTTTGCCACCCAAGCAGCCACTCACAGGCTCAGGACTGGGCCTTTGCTAGCAGAAGAGGAACTGTGCAAACCCAGGGAGGACATGGCAGTGCCCAGCAGTCCCAGCACACCCCCGGCTTTCCTCAGACAGGGAGGACACTATTTCCCCGAGCCAGAGCTGCTCCCCTCCAGGGGCAGGCAGGACCCAACAGCAATGCCAGGGCAGTGTCTGATGAACCTTCCGCAAAGGGAGGTTCAGGCTGTTAACACCTCAGTGTATCCAGGTAGATCTCTCCACCACACAGCTCAGGGCTGGGTTTCTGCCCACCCTGCTCTCTGGAGAAACAGCTCTCACTGTTTTCTTGCATCTCAGAGGTCACAAAGGCACCTGTCACACCAGATGGGTGTTTGGGGCTGACTTTGGGAGCATTTACAGCATGTTGTGAAGGCAGTAGGAGGTCCTGCCAGACTGCAGCCTTGTGAGAGACCTGCAGCCACCAGGCAGGGCCTGTTCCTGCCTCTCCACACCGGGTGAGGAGCCCAGAGGTGCCAGGCCAGCTGGTTGGAGGAAAAATCTGCAGCAAAGTGAGAGCAATTCCTATGTACTTACTACAAACCTACTGTTCACTTTTTCCAGGATCTGTTTTTCATTCAGGGCCATGGCTTCTCCCTTCCTCTTTTTGATCCGTTTCTTCTCCAGTTTCTTGCAGGCGTACATCTTCCCTGTGGCACGCACTTGGCAGGCACAAACCTGGAGGGGGGACAAGGCTCAGCACCCTCCTGCTACCATTTCCGGGGGTGAGGTCTAGGTTCTGCTCCCAGGAGGAGGCACAGGAAGGCAAAGATGTTGCTATCCCTGCCTCACTCTGAAGTTAGCAAGAAGCCCATTCAAAGTGAGGACACAGGGAGCAGTGACAGCTCCAGATGTCACAGAGAAGCAGCAGAAAGCTCTGATGGCTTTAACACCTGGTGCCTGGGAAGACAGAAGGCGACTCCAGAAACAGAAAGAGGCCTGACAGTGACAGTTTTCAGGAGTGTGGCTTCCCCTGTCTAGACATGGGGAGCAGACCTGACTCTGTCCTGGCAGCAGCAGGCACCACAGGGCTCATGGTACCTACCCTGCACAACACCTCCCCCATCTCCAGCACCTGGCGAGAGGTGAGTTCCTCCCCTCTTGGAGGGGAACTGACAGGTCACGCAAGGCCCAGAACACAACAGTACCCAGCACAGAGCCCCCACAACCCACCCAGGCAGGCACTAGAGCAGCCTATGGCACCCTGATGGCCAAGCCAGGTCTGCCTCTGGCAGCAGGCAACAGTGGCTGTCTGGTACCCCAAATCCAAAGGAAATGGTGGTCACTTACCTCCCCAAAACCGCCCTTACCCAGCACACGGTACTGGCGGAAAGTGTTTTTGGTCACTGGCTGCCTGTGAGGGAAAGGAAACCAGAGTGAGATGAGAGCTGGGAGAGAGCAGGGGCTGAAGCCCAAACTGCCCTCAAACTCTGGCCTGAGAGACTGGCTCACCCTAAATCCCTGCTCAAGCAGACCCTGCTTCCCTGCGAGGCAAGCAAGGCTGGGGCTGCTCATGGTGCATGTCTCTGAAGGACAGCAAAGGCCAGGGCCCTTGGCTCCTGCCAGGGTCCAGCATGGGAAGGAGCCCAAGGGACCCCTCAGTGAGCCTATGTGAGGAGTGTACAAGTTTCCCAAAGCAGGGAGCGTTACCGTTCCAGCCATTTCCACTGCAGGAAGCGGTTGAAGTACAAGCTGTCGAGGTAGTCGGCAAAGGGAGCCACACTCAGGTAGTCGTGGATAAGCCTAGGAGAGAGCAGAGACAGTGCGGTTCCTGAGGGCTGATCACAGACATGGAAAAAACCAGCAGCCCAAGGAAAGAGGAGGTGAACAGCCCCAAAAGCCTGTTTACTTTGCCATCCCCTCACCCAGCCTGGTGCTGAATTCACCCACATAGCCCTGGCCAAGAAAGCCCCCCCTCCACGCTCAGCCTGATACAAAAGGAAGGCGCGTTGGAGGTACCACTGTAACAAACACAGCACCTTGGGACTGGGTTGGCACTACTAATTGTGGCCTTCTGGCACCAGCCAGGGCTGTGGAATAAAGGGGGACAATAGGTTCTGCAATTGCCCCTCTGCTCACAGGGCAATTGCACGCACAGGCTGTAATCAGCTGGTAGCAACGTTCAGCACCAGGCACTGAGTTGTTCACTGTCAGATGAATATCCAGCACAAAAGGCCACAGGGGATCCTGCTGGAGAGAGCTAACTGCCTCTGAGAGCCGTGCCAGGGCTGAGCAGCGGAGTGAGGAGTGTCTAGACTGGAGACACGCATCAAGGAGAAGCGGATGGGCTCTCCCCTTTCAGAGTTTGCCAAGAGCAGGCAGGGCCCAGCCCGGAGGCTCTGCATTCAGACACGACACTGGTTACCACACACGGAGCTAACACTCCCCAGAAGGCTGCAGCAAACGTATTGCCACAGCCCTGCACTCAATTAGGCAACGTGCTCAGCTCCTGTGCAGGGAGGGGTGGAGGCCATAAGCCCGGTTTACCCAACAGCTTCCGCTTTGCACTCAGAGCCAGGATCTCGGCCAGTGCTCCTGCCATGGGAACAGAGGTGACCTTAGTCCCCTGCAGCAGCAGCCAGCCTAACCCAACCACAACAGCCACATTTGTGGCTGGCGGGAGAGGAAGCTGGCACAGGACTGGAGCCATCAGCTCTGCTCGACGGGAGCCTATGAGATCCTGGCACAACACCGGCAACAGCATTGCCTCCTGCTGAAACAGGGTCTTCCCAAATGGCAACTCAGACCCATGGCAGGCTGAGAGGACTGATGGGTTTCTGCAGCAGCTTGTGGCTCTCAGAGCACAAGTTCCTTATGCTCGCTTTCCTGTTGCTGCGCTGCAAATTGCTTGCCCGAAACTCCCCAGCCTTAGCACCAGGCCTCCCTCTCCCAGAGGAAGGGACCACAAGGGACAAGGTGAGACAGCTGCAGCATCAACACCTTGCCATGTGTGACCTGCAGGTAGGCCCAGCCCTCTAACTTACTTAGTGCATTCCTTGAAGAGCTCCTTGGAAGGTTCCTGCTCCAGCCTCTCACAACAGGCATCCACCAGCTGCGAGGGAACTTCAGGCACATGGTCCTCACTCTGGGGACAAAGGGATGGAGTTAGACATAGGGAGGAAAGCTCAAGGGTCCTGCCAGGAAGAAGCCCATAGGAACAGCACACAGGTGCTCATCTGCTTTAGGGTCAGTGGGCAAAGCACGTGGTGGCTTAGGAAGTGGTGGCGTGGCTCAGCATGCTCTGTGTGCCAGGACATGGGCAATGATAGCTGTTGGCTCTCCAAGTGCTCTACCCTTGCAGGCAGCAAACACAACCCTCTTACTCACATTTGGCTTCAAGTACTTTTCAATCAGGTCCTGCCCACACTCCTTCCGCTTCTCATCTGGAGCCACTTCGTACCCTGCCTGCGCAAACCAAACAGCGTGAGCAGCAGGTCCAGCCAGGAACACAGCCTTGCTACTGGGCAACAGCTGTGGAGCAGCAACACCCTCTGCCCAAGGCTTCCCATGCTTTCCTAGAAAACCAGGTTTCCAGCAAACAGCTCCCTAAGCAAAGGCCCAGCCGTCTCTTGGAGAAACAGCAAAGCACAGGTTTTTCCTCCAGGAAAACTCTATGTGCCCAGAAGTATCTGACAACTGTTGGAGCATCCAGGGCCAACCACCTCATGCCCAGGGTGCCAAGAACATTCCTGCTGCCCCCAATGACAAGTTTTGCTCTTACCACAGCATCCAGGAACTTGACGCAGCGGGACAGCTCCGGCCGCGTCTCGCAGAACTGCCGGAAGAGCATTTGCCCGATGGGCTGCTTCTCGCACATGCTGTGGTAGTCCCGCTCTGCAAATGTGGAGGAGATCACTCACTGCCAAATCCCAAAGAAGCGGTCCCAGCTCATCACCCCCGCCAGGCAGTGGTGGGGGAATTGTGACCCGACAGGTCCCATCACCCTGAGACTCCCAGGAGAGTGAAATGTACCAAGTGGGACAAGGGATGTTACTGAGGTTTTACATTCCCCTATGAAAGACCCTCTTCCCTGAAAGAGGATTGACTTGCTGTTCTGTTCAACCTGCCCCTCTTGTTTCTAGCAAGGGACCTTTGTGTCTCTTGCTTGCCTGGAGGCTCTCTTCTCCTGTCTCCAAAGAGATCAACTGACTACTCTAGACACACAACTTTCCTTGGAACATAAGGAACACATCAAGCTTATTTCAAGGCAGATCTTCCAGGCCAGGAGTTGCTGTGATGACTCTTACAAACCACTGATATTCCGAGAGCTCATGCTGGAAGCAGCAGCATCAAAATGGAAGGCATCATCCCCACAGATGTCCTGCTGATGTGCACACAGCAATCAGATCTCCCCACTCCAACGGACAGCTACTTGCTTGTACATCAACTCCAACTGCCCTCCGGAGCTTAAGTATTCCTCCTACCCCTCTCTGAAGTCTGGCAGACCAGGTACAAACCCTTTTGACTATCCAGAGCACTTCCAGTTCTCCGGTTTCTTCCTCCCCTTTCATTCACAAGACGTTGTCTGACTGTGGGCCAGGACATACTTCTGTGACAGCCACTGCCACTGAGGGCTGTGGGCTGCCTGGGGTGCAGATGTGCAGCCATCCAGGGGATCCCAGCGCTGGGTACTCCCAGCCTTCCTCTCCCCATGCAGCAGTTTCTCCCGAGGAAGCTGCAGCTTCCTGAGGGTGCAGGGGAATGCAGAGCCGGGCGGGCTGTGGTGGGGGAGGAGGTTGTCTTGCCAGCTCTGCTGCACCAGCCGGTTTCCTTGTGTCTGCAGGGGAAGGAGTTCCCTTCAGCAGGGGAGGACCAGAGTTTGCTGTTGGCAAGATCAGAAGCTTTCGGCTGCCCTGGTTGCTGCCCAGGCTCACACGAGGTTACTCCCTGTGGTCAGGGCACAAAAAACTTAATTCTGCAGCGGGCAACCAGCCCACCGTACCCATGGTCCTGCCAAGACTCTGGAATAGGAAAGAAACGCCTTTCTAGCAGGGTGTGATGTGAAAAGAAAGACACCCCAGCCAAAAAGTGCCTAAGCACAAGGAACAGGGTCATCTCTCCCACGGGAAAACCAAGCAAAACAGCTGCCACCTGGGTCAGAGCACTTCTCACGTGCCTCTCCAAGGGGAAGTGAGACACGGGTGGTGACAGCCAGGGGCCGGGAAGGACTCGCTTCCCAAATCTTCACAAGGTCACTGTCCCAGACAGCAGGACAGCAGAGACAGAGACCACCAGCACTCACTGCTGGCAAATGGGTAAGGTTCAGTGCTGGAAAACACATCATGACAGCCACAGGAAGGGTGGCTGCAGGCAGAGGATGGACAAAAGCTGAAGGAAAATTCTGCTGAGGGCACACAAATCAAAGAGGCAGGTGGGGTTTGGATGGTCAAGATGGGAGGCATAAGGAGAGTCATGTTCAGCTCTCAGACTTTGCTCCAGAGAGGCAGCCAGCAGCAAATCCAAGGTGGGAGTCTCCATACAGCTACACCTGGTTGTGAACCTGGCCCTGAGGGGTGTGGCAGAGGGAGGTGGTGCACAGCCTGCACTGGGCTGCCGTGAGCTTGAGGTTACAGTGTGAATGAGGAAGGTTGAGTTACTCCAAGTACTACAGTCCCATGTGCTCCCAAAAGGAGCCATCCTTCTCCTTGGGGCTACCAGGACTTGGAAAACCTGGCAGGGCAGAATTGGGAATCCAAACCCACTCAGTTCAGTGACACTTGTTCAGAAACAGGACCAGCGCTGTGCTACTCTCCAGCTGGCAGCTGAATCTGGACTAAAAACTTAAACAAGCTCTCCTCTTCCCAGCAAACAGAGCATTCCCACCCTCCGTGCCCCAAAACAATTTCACAGGATCTCAGGACCAAGCCTGCTGCACAAACAACATTAAAACCATGAAGAGTACAAAGTGCAGTATGAAAATGATAGGCCAAGCCCTGCCCAGCTCTACAGTTCTCACCCACAGCAAGAACCCAGTTTTGCCTGAGAAGAGCTGCTGCACCAGTGCTAGAAGCCGAGGTCTGCGGAGCAGAGCTGAATCCAGCCAGGGAGAACAGAGGATGGCAGCAGGACCTTTGTTATTTACGGAAAGGCACTCCAGGGCGACACTCTTAAACTCTGCAGCACGAAGTAGTCTGTTTGCACAGAAGAGATGTATCTCTAGTGAAGCTCATCACAGTCTCAGGGGTGTGTGGGTACATCATCAGGCACTATCCAGCAAGCACCACACAGCTCTGACTTACCTACCCACCATTTCTTCCCTACACTCTGAGCTCCAAGCAATCCTGGCTGGGATTTGCCCTGTTACAGGTCCCTCACACTCCTAGGTCTCAATCAGGGGTGCATAACATCCACACACCCACTTGCCCACCGGTGTCGGTGTCTCACCGAGGGTTTGCCGGAGATCCTCGCAAAGACTGATGTGGGGGAACTGCAGCATCTGGCGCCATTTCTTGCTCTTGCCTTTCCGGTTTCCTCCACCACCTGGGGGGCACACAAAATTACACCATGAGTTAGGAAGCAAGGGTGTCCCACCGCAGCCTCGCCGTGCCAGGGAAGGAGCCTCCCTCTGTCCGGGCAAGGAAAACAAGACCGAAGTGGTACCATTGTATCCTGGTGGGACAAGAGTATTGGAGCCTCAATTGCCAGAGGAAATGGGCAGACCAACATCTGACCAAGAACGTGAAGACCTTTCATGATGGGATAACCACAGCAGGGGCAGGAGTGTCCACAGCCACAGGTTACTCCGTGCCTGCACTGGAGTTCTTGGCTCTCAGGCCTGTCCTCAGCACCTCTGCATAACTGATCACCTCTCCAGGCCATGCCTTGCTTAGTGTGAAGCTCTTCCTGCTGCAGTAATGATGTTCATGCCACCTACTCATTCCAGACTGATTGCTTACTCCAGGGAGGGGCTCTTAGAGGGAGGACATGAAGCTGGGAGACAGGAATTCCTGCTCTAATCCTGGCTCCAGACAACTCGCTGGATTGCCTGGGGCTCATCACTTCAGTTTCCCACCTGTGAAGTGGGGACACTCCCACCTTTCTCCAGAGATAAGCCAGCCTCAGAAAATCCAGATCCAAGAACCAGGTATTATTCCAGCTTCAGTTGCCAGAGTAAAGGCCCAGTGCTGTAGGACGGGGTGGGAAAGTTTCTAGATAGAGCAATCATTAAATACTGAAATACTGATTGCTGGGATCAGCCAAGCTCCAGGGATTGCTTTCCCCCCGTCCCAGTGCCAACACACACACAATTTCCCACCTCCCTTTGGAAAAACATTAAACCACCCTGCCGAAGTGGTCGGGCAACAAGAGTTGGGCCGAAGGCCGGGCTTTCTCAAATCGTGGAGGGGGTTGAACATAATTTATCAGCTCTTGAGAAACACTTTCATTACACTTTCCTCCACTGCAGAAGCAATTCGGCCCCAAAACCTAGACACAGTCCCCTGGCATCCAGCTCCCTGTGCCGCAGGAAGCCCTGGATGGACAGGCAGGTGGGATGGGGCCATCTCGGCCAGACTGGAGTGGGACCAGCCCCAGGTCCAGGCCCCTGGCACACTGTGCACTGCATCTGCCCCGCACCAGCAGCTGGGCTGCACGATTGTACAAACTCAGGAAGGAAGTGACTCAAGGGTAAGCAGGGCTGGAAGAAACCAGCGGCACAGACACCTTCTTGTCAGCCCCAGCCTGCGACAATGGAGCGGATGGGGACAGAGGAACGAGGGCAGGGGAGGACAGGCCACCCTCACCCCAAGAGAGCTCAAGGAAAGGCAGAGCGGAGTCCCACAGCACGAAGAGGTTCCATTTCCTTGAGTTGTTTGTTTTGAAAGGAGGCTCCAGCACTCTTCATGCGCGGTTCTCCCCCGCCCTCCTGGCCGACGGCCCATCACGGAACTGGGCTCCTGCACCCCAACCTCCCAGCACCTCCGTACTGGGGATGGGGCAAGGGTGGGCTGCCTCCACCCAGAGCTCACCATGAGAGAGCTCCAGAGCTTGGTGATGGATGAGAGCTGGTCTATGGTCCTTCTGGCAGAGGGCAAGGGCGACAAGGGGAGAAGGATCTTTAACCTTCTCTTGGGCCAAACCAAACGTAGGGCATGGTCATGCTGTGGCAGTAAATGAAGATGGTTGTCAGCAGCCCCCCAGCATGTCACAACTCAGCCCTGCAGTCCCACACCACACTAGGAGGCTCCAAAAAGGCTAGGCTGGAGCAGAG
The DNA here is from genome assembly GCA_013396775.1 of Cephalopterus ornatus. NCBI lineage: Eukaryota > Metazoa > Chordata > Aves > Passeriformes > Cotingidae > Cephalopterus > Cephalopterus ornatus. The sequence continues at coordinate 19,249 of VZRE01006013.1, forward strand.
GACCCAGCACTGTCGGGCTAGCGAAGTGTCTGTGTCCTGTCACAGAGGCTGTCAGAGATCGCCACAGGGCCACCACGGCCATCCAGCCCCGGGTGGGAGGGCCATGGACAGGCAGCATGGCCACCTACAGCTCTCACAGCCCAAGAACCGCCAGGCAGAGCGCGATGAGGGGTTGTTTCTGCCTGCAAACTGCCCACTGCTGCTGAGGGAGAGGTACCAGAGGATCACCAGGAGGGATCACAGCAACCATCGGGCATCTCATGCCGCATCAGCGCCCAAACTCTGCCCTCCAAGGGCAAAATAAGAGCCAGTCTCCAGGTCACTCTGTGTGGAGCTGGGCCATGTGCCTGGAGGTCACAAATGCTGCTGTTTGGTTTTGAACCAAACCTTGCCATCACGAACCTGAACATCATGGTCACTGTGCCACAAGTACTTACACTGAGCCCGATTTCAAGCAGCTCAGAAATGCTCCTGCCCATGCAAATTTAATTTCACTGCTCTTTGTTCCCACCAAATCTAATCTCCAAAGCCTTCTAACTGGATTTCAGCGGGTCTCCCAGGCTCCAGGACGGCTCAGCCTGGCCAGGGGGGGACTGCACTTCCCCAGCACTGCGATCTAATGAACTCCTCGAGGCCTGGCTGAGGCAGATCTTCTCTGCACAGGACCAGGCTCCTGTGTGACACTTCCCAACCCCTCCTGAGGCTCCCCCACGCAGCTCCCCTGTGCCTTCAGGACAGCCCTGCTGCTGGAGCTCTGGGATACAACTGTGATCCCTGGAGCCGTGGGAGAGCTCCGGGAGCCCGGCAGACCCGGGGCCAGGGCCGGTGTGAGGGTGGTGGACGGGTGGGGCCCCCCGCCGCAGTTTCGGGACCGGCCCGTGTGTGGGAAGCAGCACTTCTACAAGCCTGAAATCAACATATTTTTTTTTTTCCCCTCCTCCAACACCCAAAGCCGCCTCTCCCCCTGCGCCAGAGGGGCAGGATCAGCCTCCGGAAGAGGTTTGAACACGGAGAGGCAGCAGGGTGGCCCAAGAGGGAGCTCAGCACCCCTGAGAGAGGCACAGCACCCCCGGGAGGGAGTTCAGCACCCCCAGATGGCGGCTCAGCACTCCTGGGAGGGAGACCAGCACCCCTGGAGGAGCCTCAGCACCCCCAGAAGGAGCTCAGCACCCCTGGGAGGGAGCTCAGCACCCCTGGAAGTGGGTCAGCACCCCCGGAAGGGGCTCAGCACCGGGAG
>VZRE01006013.1:21054-39732 GCA_013396775.1 Cephalopterus ornatus
TCCACGGGGAGAGACCCGCCTCCTGCTGCATCTGATTGGTGAATGAGATGCCACTCAGCTACAGATTGAATCGTGATAGGGTGTTCGCTGGGGGCGGGGCCGAGAGGATCTATATGATGAGCGCTGGGGCTCTCCCAGGTCCTAGCGTCCGCCGGCAGGGCGGGTGTTGCTGGTGCTGATGGAAGTGTCTGCACTGTCCTGTGCCCTCCTCACAGAATCAGTTACGTGTTTAAGGGAGTCTCCCCGCTCTTCCTAGACGGGCGATTTGCTTCAGTAAAGTCCGAGCGTGCGCCCGGTGTTGGTTAACCCCGGCGTCGGGGGGTGGGTGACCTGAGCTGCGGTGCTGTGCCCGGTCTCCCTGGTCACCGCTGCCGTAGAGGTTTGGGTTTTCCTCATCCCTCAGTGCAGCCCCCATTTGGGACCGAGCCCGATATGGTGTTTGAGCTCCCACCGGCTTCTTCCCACCCACCATTTGCTCCAAAAGCAGTTATTTTTTTTTTTTACTGATACTTCAATGAGTAGCAGCGTGACCCCGTCTGAAGAGAAGCTGTGGTGTGGGAACCTCTTCGCCCCTGATCCCCAGCAAGCAAGTCCTTGGTTTGCCTGCAGACCTGGCTCGTACTCGAGCACCCCTCGACGACCTGCCAGCCCTGCAGGTGACCTGCCCACCTCGCTGCCTCTCCTGGGTGTAAAACTGCTCGTTAATCCTCGTAACGCAGTGGTGTCTGCCCTGCTTTGTGCTCCTTCTGGCTTCCGAGTGAGGAAGTCTTCCCACAGCCCCTGTCTCTTGCTCCAGCCCACGGGCGATGTCTCCTTCCTGCCCTCCCGGCAGCTGGTAGCGGCAGGGCTGCCCCAGCTGCGGGGTTGGAGGTGGCCAGGGCATGGAGGAGAACACGGTGATGGGCAGGTCCCTCCAGGGTCTCTGTCCATGGCAGCCCGGGCCCCCAGGCTCTGCTCCCTGAGCAGGAGCGGAGGGTTTCTGTCCTCGGGCTGTAGCAGCGTTGATAATAACACAAATTACACCAAGCACTCACTGTCCACACAGCTGATACTGCTTGTGGTCCCCTTCGGCATCCCCTGAAAATAAGGCGTCACATCTTCTGGTTGGGAACCTGCAGCGATTCTGAGGAGGAGGAGGAGAATGCTTTGCCCTGCCACACCTTGGAGGTGATCTCCCTGACACTCTGCCTAGAGGGATGAGCTCATGCTGTGAGCTTTCCTCTTTTAGAGCTGCTTTCCTCTCGAAGTGGCACATGCTTATTTTGAACTTCAAAAGGAATGACTCTGTTTCCATCCATTTCCACGATTAACCCTTGGGTTGCTATTTTCTGTTTCGTCCCAGCTGATGTTTTGCAGCACCACCACCGACAGGAGTCATGGGCCAAAGGGCACTGCCAGAGCAGCACCAGTGTCCAGGGGATCCTGATGTCCCCGACAGAGCCAGTGGCAGACCAGGTGGTGGAACTGGCACTCTGCTTTTTAGCTCTGTGGAGGGGACATGGCTGATGAGGGCTCTGAACCCAAGCTTGTCGGGGCAGTAATTCAAAATAATCTTTGGAAATTGAAGAAACAGCCTGAAAACGCAGGATGCAATTCCAGGCACAGGTGCTGCAGTTGGGCAGCAGCAATCAGCACTTGGAAGGGAGCTGCTTTCTTGGTGGTGCTGGGGTCACGGCGGCTCATGAGCACAGCATGAATAAGGGTCATGCTGTGGCAGATGAAACAGACTTTACAAGCTTGGAATGGAAATGCCTGCTGCAGAGAGATGGAGTGATCTGCTCAACCCTCTGTGGAGGGGATGGTGTGCTGAATCAGGATACAGCAGGGAATGCTTGGTGAGGGAGCTCTTCCTGAACAACTCAAGTAGTGCCTGGGGGTAAGAGTGCATCCACACCCCATCCAGCTCTCAGGATTTGATGTTTTGCACAACAGCCGGAGGCTGAAGCCACTGAAGTGGCTTGCATGTTGCTCTGATGTGCAGGCAGGGCCTTGCCCAAAAAGGGAGGTCCCTGAGTGCCCCCACTCCAGCTGGTCCCTGGCCTCTCCTGTCCTGCAGCATCCCAGAGCTATGTGCTCGTGCCCAGGAGGAGGGACAGTGCCTGGTATTCTGCACAGGGTGCATGGCCAGGGCACTGTGGGGCCCCAGGGTGCTGCCCATGAGGCTGGTGCCCCTCTGAGAGCTGGGCTGGCCGGGTCCCCACCAGTCACCCCCATCTCCCGGGTATTTTTAGAAGCAAAGTGCTGTTTAGTTGTGAAAAGGCAGCCACGGGAGAGGAAGCCAGGCGGCAGCGATAGGGCAGCTCCTTCCGCAGGCAGTGCCAGTGCAGCTCCAGCTGCCTCCGGGGGTCAGCGCCGCGCCCCATCCCAGCCTGATTCCTCTGGGAACCTCTGCTGGCTCCAAAGCTCACACCATGAGCCTCCACATATGGGGCCAGCAGGCACAGGGAATGGCCCAGGGATCCTTGCCACAGCCAGTACCCCCATCCCGCTCAGCCCTGTCAGGCTCCACGGCGAAGCTGTGCTCACCCTAGTGGGGGCTGGCAGGGGCTGGTGGGGGCCAGTGTTCCTTGGGCTCCAGCTCCCAGGCGCCAGCGCCTGTTTTTAGCTGAGTTCAAGTCCAATGTTTTGAGATTTTCTATTTTGAGCAGCAAAGCTGAAGAAGTGGAGCAGCCCCTGACCCCTGGGTGTCTGTGCAGAGCAGGGCAGGGAACCAGGCAAGGCGGGTGTGGGGTGGCTTCTGCCCCCCCGGGAGATGTGATTGTCCCTGGGTCTTCGCCCCACAGCTGCCTTCGTGGCCTCTTGCACGTCAGGCCGTGCCAGAGCCTGTTCCCGTGTGATCCCATCTCCCACACTCTCCCAAGGGAGGTTGGCCTTTCCGGCACTGAGATATCATTCCTCCTTTCCCTTCTGCAGCAAGATCCCAGTGAAGCCGCTGAGCAGGATGTGTGGTGTCCCACTCCAGACCCATGCCCCTTGTATCCCACCATGGGTACGTGTGTGCCCCCACAGAGCCCTCATTACATGGCACAGATGGAATGTCCCCAGGGGGCACAGCCCTGGCAGAGAGGCACAGGACTCGGACTGGGCTGCTGTGGTGGCACAGCCAGTTCAGCTCAGTGCTGGCCGTGTTGCCACATGGAGGGTTTTATCCCCCTGCAGCAGCTGTGGGGCCCATCCCCTGCTCAAGAGGATGCTGGGGGACATGCCTGGCAGTGGGGAGGGCTGGTACTCACCGGGGCTGCCACAGTGAGTTGTCACCACCACTGCTGCCAGGGGTACAGGTGGGCTGATCTGGGTGACAATGGGTGCTGTTTGCTGGGCTCCCAGCAGGCAGACACCAGCCCCGGGCACAGGCTTTGGTCTCGTTTTATTCAATCCCGCATCTCCAGAACCACCTCAGTCTGCACAGTGGCATTGCTGTCCAGAGTCTGTGTTGAGGCTGGATACTGCCAACAGTTAGTGAGACTGGGGCCACGTCCCCAGTGTCTCAGCAGGTCCTCAGGTGCGGGGCTGGCGCGGGATGGTGAGGAGCCGGCGGAAGGCTGCACGGAAGTCCCGATTGAAGAGAGTGTAGATGAGGGGGTTGAGGCTGCTGTTGCAGTAGCCGATCCAGAAGAAGAAGTTGAAGAGGGGCTTAGAGACATGGCAGCCCTCCCCGCAGACAGCCCTCAGGCTGTAGGTGAAGAAGAAGGGGAACCAGCACAGCACGAAGGCCCCCATGACCACGGCCAGTACGATGGTGAAGCGCCGCTCCCGTGCCCGCACCAGCCGCCGCCGGCAGAGCAACACGCTCTGGTGCTGGCTCCGGCACCGCCATCCTGGCATCCCAACGCCTGAGACCTTTCCATTGCTGGCAGGGCGCGGGGAGCGGGCAGCAAGGAGGACGGCTGTGCGCCGGGCAGTCAGGTGGTAGATCCGGCAGTAGACAGCGACCATGACAAGGCAGGGGACAAAGAAAGAGGCAGCGCAGGAGGCCAGCACGTACCAGGTTTCCTGGCTCAGCTGGCACTCCCGGCCCCCTGGCCGTGGCCGCAGGAGCGGTGGCAGTGCCACCAGGGCCGCCGATGCCCAAACTGCCCCGATCATCCCCTTTACCCGCCGCGGGCTGCGGCGCAGGTTGAGCCGCGCCGCCCGCGTGACAGCCCAGTAGCGGTCAAGGCTGATGGCACAGAGGTGCCCAATGGACGCGGTGCAGAGCAGCACATCCAGCGCCAGGTACAGGCTGCACCACAGCCCGCCGAAGTACCAATAGCCCATCACCTCGTTGGCCAGCGAGAAGGGCAGGACGAGGATGGCCACCAGGATGTCTGCCAAGGCCAGGGACACTAGGAAGAGGTTCTGTGGAGCCTGCAGAGCCCGGCTGGTGGAGATGGCCACCACCACCAGTGCATTGCCCACCAGCGTGGCCAACAGGACGGCCAGGGCGGCCAGTAGGATGAGCCCCGTGGCTGTGGGCGAGTGTGGGGTGCTGCCGGCGCCGCTGCCAGTGCCACTGCCGTTACCGGAGGTGTTGGAAAGGGTGCTGGCTGGCTCCATACTGGCCTGGCCCTTCAGGCAGACAAAGCCTCATGGGGTGTCCCCCCAGCCCACTCACCAGCCCCACGGCGGATGTGGGCGCAGCTCCAGCATTGCTGTATCCCCAGGGGAGTGTCCCGGCTGCCACCGCTCCTGCACTGACCCGATCTGGTGGCAATGCAGAGGTTGTTCTGGCCCAGTGGTCGCCCGGCTGGGCATGTGGGATGGCCACGGTGTGGGGAACACAGAGAGGCTCCCACGGCAGCACTGCTGGCTCTGCTGGTCTCAGTATGGGAGGAGGGTGGGCGGGGAGGNGACTGATATCCCTGGCAGGAGCCCAAACATCTGTGGGCAGTGGGAAAGTTGTTATTGCCAGCGCTTAAAGGGCTCCCTCCAGGGTCACCGTGGCAGGAGGGCTCCTGCCATGGGTGCCAGGGTGCCAGGGGCACTGCCTAGCTGTGCTTGGTTGACATCCTGCTGATCCCCAGCCCAGCAGCACTGCAGCACCCCAGCACCTCGCTGGCTGTCCCATGCTGTGCCTCACTGTGACACATGCTGCTGTGGCACACGGTGAGCCACTATGGACCCTGCCAACTCAACCCTCTGGAGATGCGGTGAGTGGAAGAAGCTGCCCGTGACACACCTTGGTGCAGCTGTCTGCAGAGTGCAGGGTTTAGCTGTGCTATCCTCAGTGTGTGCCCCACAGCACCATCATAATGTTTGATGTATCCCCAGCACTGGCACTCGTCTGGGGCCAGGCTGAGTAGTGATAGTGTGTTGAAAAAGGGGAGGATGATGGGTGTCTGGCACCTGTGGCTGCAGCTGTGGTTCCACAGGGTTTGCAGAAGCTGGAGCCAAAGAGACACATGCCAGGGCATGGGCGCTCAGCCTTTATTGAACACCAGCTGAGCAGGGATGGCAGAAACCAGTGGCCATGGGAGCAGCAGCCCATGTGTGTGGTACCAGCTAGAGCCGGGTGGCACCATGCGGGAGCGGGCGAGGGGAGCCCACCCGGATGGTAGGGCTGGGCATCTCCTCGGGGTAGGAGAGCACGGGGTTGTCCAGCCCCAGCCTGGCCTTGTCCCGGGGAGGGCCCTCATGCTCCTCCCAGCCCTCGGGGCTGCGGCAGCGGTCGGTGCAGCAGAGGGTGGCCTGGGTGATGACCCGGTCAAGGGGCTGCAGTGAGTGCATCCAGGCAGGGAGGAAGTCCCAGGTCTGCAGCCATTTGGGCAGGTGGCCGGGGCTGTGCGCCTGCAGTGCATTCACCAGCCCCACGAAGAAGAGGAGGCCGAGGAAGGGTGCACCCACCCCCACCAGCGCCCGCCAGCCTGCCATGGAGATGCCAAAGATGAGAGAGGGCAGCAGGAGGAAGCAGATGATGAGGTACAGCACGGCAAACCAGCGGTACTTGGCCGTGCGCTCGCCCAGCGCCTTGGCCATGCGGATGGGCAGGCGAGTGAAGGGCAGCGGATACCACAGCAGGATGCCAGAGATGTTGAAGAAGAAGTGGCAGAGAGCAATCTGTAGGAATAGCATCCTGGTTGGGCTGGGCACGTGGGCTTCACCTAGCCCCTGCCCTGCCCAGTGCCCTCAGGCAGCGCAGCTGTGGCCCCAGGCTGCCCGTACCTGGAAGGAGCTGGCCAGCTTGTCCCCTGGGCTGGCCAGCGCGGCCAGGATGGCAGTGGTGGTGGTGCCAATGTTGGAGCCCAGGGTCAGTGGGTAGGCGCGCTCAATGCTGATCACTCCCAGACCTGTGGAAGAGGCACCCCATCCCGCCCCAGTGTTCCTCACCAGAGCCATCCCCACATTCTCCCAAGGAGGCACAGCTCCTCTGGTCCGTCTGAGTGCCATAGCACCCACAGGCCATCACAGCACGGGGCTGGGACTCACCAATCAGGGGTGTGATGGCTGACGTGAAGACAGAGCTGCTCTGCACCACGAAGGTCATCCCAGCACCCACCACCATGGCGAAGTACCCAGTAAGCCAGCTGAGAGGGTGTGGGAGGTCTGCCACGGCATGGGCATGGGCATGGGCATGGGTGTGGACACAAACACGGACATGGGCACGGACACATCAGTTAGGAGCAGCCCAGAGCTCCTACATGGTGCTAGGGAGAGGCTGTGGGACCGGGCTCTAGGTATGGGGTCAGGCTTGGGTATAGGGCCAGCCTGGTGGCTGGGATGGCTGGGGAAAGAGGAAGGGGACAGCCAGAGGCCATGAAAGCCATAAGCAGAGTGGGGATCAGAGACAGGCAGGGGACATGTGGGACAGGCAGGGACAGGGGGCAGGGACAGCCAGGGATAGGTCTGAGGTGGGAATGGGGATGGGTGGCCGTGTGGCAGATGGTCCCTGTCCTACTCACCAGTGTTGATGACCTTCTGGATGGCTTTGGCCACCTGCCCCTTGAGCAGGGAGTTGAGGAGTTTGACCAGGAGAATAAGGCAGGTGCAGAGCACGACGAGGGACCCGGCCAGCAGCACCAGCCCCACGGCCAGGTCGGGCAGTGGTGTGTCAGTGAAGAGGTGCTCACCTGCCCCACAGCATGGCTGGGCAAGGGGCTGGGGCTGGCCCCCCCCCGCTCACAAACCTGCCCCCGCAGACAGCCCCACACCTGGACCCCAGCCCCAACATCTCCCAGCCCTGCCCCACATCATGGATCCAGCACCACTCTATCCCATGTACAGCCCCCCAGCCCTGGCTGCATCTCCCCAGCCCCATGTCCTGTGCCCCAGCCCTGCCCAAGCTCCCCACACCCACTCACACTTCTGCCTGGTGACATTGTGGAGGATCTCAATGCCTTTAGTGCTGCAGTGGCCAGAGGCTGTGCAGTTTGGGGGGGCCCCAAGCCCCACAGCAGCCACCTGCAGGGAGAGGGTAGGCTGCAGCTGGCTCCACAGTGTCCTCAGCCAGCCTCTCCCCACCCCCTCCTCCATGGGATTGTTTGGTGTCCCTAGCAGGGCCACGGGCCCCTCACCTGTGGGGATGTAGGACCACACCAGACACGGATGAGGCTCCGGTTGCGCAGGCTTTCATCCCCTGTTGCAATGCCTGTGATCACCGACTTGTCCAGCTGCAAGAATAGACACTGGTGAGGGCCCTTGGGGGCTAGCAGCACTCAGAGCTTGCTGACATCTTTACTGGGATTGGGGCACCACTGCCAGCCTGGGGACACTTGGATACAACCACTGTCAAAGGGACACCAGTGCTGGGAACAATCACCAGCCTGGGGACACCACTACCAGCCTGGGGACACCATGCTGGCAAGCACAACAGCCGAGGAGACCTGGATGATGAGCTTGGTGAAGGGCTCTGTGATGATCTTCAGCAGGTCAGGGGCATCCTTCCCACTGCGGATGTTGAAGGTGGCCACGACCAGGCGGGTGACGTGGTGCAGGTACCCACTCACCACCTCCAGTGGCAGCAGGACCAGCACCGACAGCCAGTTGAAGCAGTCGTGCACCGTGGCACCGGCAAAGGCTCTGTCAGAGTGGAGGAGCCCATTGGCATGGGGTGGCCCTGAGGAGCAGCCCCCAGCCCCCCAAGTATCTTCTGACCCAAGCAGCCCTCACCGTTTGAACTCACTGCGGTCACCAGCCTGCATGAGGGCCACAATGGTGTTGGTGACGGAGGTGCCGATGTTGGAGCCCATGATGATGGGGATGGCAGAGCGCACCTCCAGCACTGGGGACAGAGAGACGCTGTGCCTTGCGTGGCCTGGCTCAGGGTTATCCCATCCAGCCACCCTGTGCCCCAGCCTCAGGTCCCCAGGAACCTCGTGGCACACTCACACCCTGAGGAAACCATGCTGACGATGATGGAGGTGGAGGTGGAGGAGCTCTGCACCAGCACAGTTACCAGGATGCCCACCACCAGCCCAGCCACCGGGTTGGAGAGGATGGCATTGTCCTTGAAGATGTCCCCCGCCACCTTGCCTGCAAGAGAATATGAGCAGCAGGCTGCTGGCACTGCAGGTGCCACTAGACTCCCAGGAGTCCCTGCCACCCTACTACCTCCAGCCAACTGGAAGGCAGAGCTGAGCACGTCCAGGGAGCACACGAAGAGGTACAGGAAGCCAAACATCAGGGGCACCTTGAGAAGGGAGACACAGATGGACTGGACCCTGGCCCAGCACCCGAGCTCTGTGCAAGACAAGAGAGAGTGTTAAATGCCTGCTGTGGCATGGCCCTGGCTCCCTGCGCTCCTGCAGCCCTACACCATCCTCCTGGCCCCCAGCAGCACAGGGCTCACGTCCCCATCTATGCCACCACTCCCTGGGTCCCCTCCAACTCCTCTCACTCTGGAGTGCCCTGTGCCAACTGTTTCCATTGTCCCTCAGCTCTTCCCATGTCACCCCAGAGACCTGAGTGTTGCCCCACACTCCTCTCCCCATCCTGGCACCCCACACTCCTGGCACTCCAAGCTCCCTTACATGCCTCCAGCAGGTCTCTGGGGTGTTCCCTAACCCAGGTGCTCTATGCCCACCACTCACAGGGTCTCACCTGGCTTCTGCAGCTCGTCCAAGCCCAGCCGGGGCCCCTGCCACGGCAGTGCATCCAGTTCATAGCGCTCCCTGCCCTCGCGCAGGCACCGCGGGGACCCAGGGCAGGGGAAGCCATGGTCAGGGCAAGGCACAGGACCAACGGTGAAGGGGCAAGTGTGGGCACCTGGCAGTCGGTGCAGAGCTGGGAAGAGGGGTCACCCACGTTACAGCCCCGTCCTTGTGGTGACCCCTCTGCAGAGAAGAGCCCAGCACTGTCTGGGCCAGGATCTGGCCAGAAGCAGAGCTGAGCCTGGTGAGGTGAGGAAGAGGAGGAGGAAGGCTGGGGGCACCTACCTTGGGGGCTGGGGCAGTAGGCAAACTGGGGCCCATGAACCACCCTTCCTCCCCGCACTGGGCAGCGGGGCGGGACTGGGCTCTCCCTCCGGTAGGGCAGCATCACTCCTGTTGAGGCTGAGCAGAGGTGGCCGCGTGTCACCATGGCTATGCTACACCGACTGCCACATCCCCCCAAATCCCTGCAGTACTGGCTCCACTGAGGAGCACCATCCCATCACTTGATGGTCCCCTGGGCCACCAGCCACTGCTGTACCACCCCAGTGATCTCCCAGGGGATGTGGGAAGGGGGATCGTTCTGCTCAGGGCCCAGCTCACCTGAGGCTGGCTGGGCACTCAGGGCAGAGCCATGTCCACATGCTGCATCCACGCGTCCCTCCAGCGAAGTGGCCTGTGGGGCACCACGGCCCTTTATACACACGCCAAGAGCAAAGTCTAAGGAGCCCCGTGTTGCCCCTCGCCTCCGCTTGCTGCTCACCTCCTCCCCAGAAATTCCTGCAGTTAATGGGTAACCCCTCCGCATCCCACGTCCGCTGCGGCCCTGGAGCAGGTTGGGGCACGAGGCCCTGGGGTACCTGGCGCTCCCTGCCTCGCCTGCCCGAAGCCTGGGCAAGTGGCAGCTCCTGCAGCCAGTAGCAAACCTGGGACAGTGCTGGAGCCCAGTGCCCGAGGGTTGATGCCAGAGCACCCTCAGCTCTCCGTCTTTTGGTGCCAGGTGCTTCATCCACTGCATGAGAGGAGGAGAAGGAGGAGAAGGGCTCGGTACTAGTGCTACCAGGGCATCCCAAACCAGAGTTGAGCCCAGCACGCATCCACCATCCTCAGAGCCATCGGAGCATCAGTCCAGTGCAGGACGTCCTCACCCCCAGGGCACTGGTGGTGGGTGACGTCAACACCGGAGCGATCCCTGTGTCCTGTCACTGGTGTGATTGTGGCACGCAGCCCAACTCAGCCTGGCAGCTCTGCGAGGGCTGTGTGAGGCAGACAATCTTCCTGGCACGTCTGATGCCAGGGTGGGCAGGAGCGGAGCGACACCACCACTGCCGTCACCACCTCCTCGATGCTGTTTATCATTACCTGCTGCTTATGCACCTCCAGCCAAGTTTCCATCTACCCACAGGACACTCAGCTGGCTCATGTCCACATCTGTCTGCAGGAGAGACAGGGGACAAATGCCTCTCTAGCCCCAGTGCCTGTGGGAGTAGGCACAGAGAGACCACACGGCTGCCACATCCCTATTTCCCCAGGATCAGGCACTCCCAGGACCCATCACCACAGACTAGCCAGATGCAATTGTATGGAAGGAGCAAGGGAAGATTCCTTGAGTACTCCAGGGCACTCAGGGACAGGCTGGGGACATTCCTGCCATTCCTGGAGCATCACTGAGCCTCCTCCACTGAGTCACAGGCTGATGGAGCTGAATGCCCATGAAGAGCCACAGCAGGGGACATGTCCTGCCTCTGCAGGGCCTGGGGACCCTTCTGCCCAGGAGGTGCAGCCAGTGGGCAGGAGGCTGGTGTCCGCACTTGCCCCATGCCCGGGGGCTCTTGGCTAGCTGCCCCCACAATCATTAACCTGGTGAGGCCCTGGCAGCTCTGGTTGTCACTTATTGACAGGGTTTGGGGCTGAAGTCCTTGGCCATGCCGGCCCTGCAGCTTCCCCTACTCCGTCAGCAGTGTTGGGAAAACAAGCTCCTGGCACTGCTCCTTGCTGCCTGTCAAGGTGGCACTGAAGTTGAGGGCTGGCCCAAGCTCTGCCCTGGTCCCAGGAAGGTTCTGTGGGGTACAGGAGGATTAGAGGGACATTGCTGCTGGGAAATGCACCATCTGGCCTCAGCCAAGAGGAAGGAAAGGAATGCGCATCCAGGCAATGCTCTTTATTTCCCCCGGTTTCACATCACAGACAGGACTAAGCAGCACCATGGAGACACGGGAGCTCTGACCAGGGCCGTGGGGCCACAGCTGGCTGTGGCACCATGGGGCTGGGTGGCCTTGCCCCCATCCCTGGGCAAGCCTGGGGGCCCTGGGCCACCCCTCTGCCTCTGGCCAGACAGTGGTAATACAGCAGTTACCCAAGGCACAGCCAGGAAGGGCCCTGGCACACACAGATGGTGGAGGGTTGTCCTGGCTGCTGCTGGGGGGTTGTCTCTATTGCAGGCTGTGTCTGAGATCACTGGGGACACCAGGCTGCTGGCCATGGGGACCTGCAGGGCACAGCCAGGACTGGCAGAGCCGGGCTCAATGCTACAGCCCAGCACAGCTGTTGGCAAGAATGACAGGATGGGCACATGCTGGTCACCTGCACACCAGGCTGAGGTGCTCAGCACCCAGGGGTGCTGCATTCCTCGGGCACCAGGCAGACCTGTCCCCGAGGCTGACCACCCTCAGCCCCAGCTGGGATAGGGCAGGGGGTCTGTGGGGACTTGCTCCTGCAGGTTGCTTCAGCAGCTACCCACACAGGGTCTCTGGCAGGCAGGAGGGAGGTTTTTTTGGCACAACCTTCTGGCTCTGCCTCTGTTTGCCCAGGGCAGGAACTGTATGCCCTGCTCCACAGCAGAGCTACTGTGGCAGGATCAGGTCACACTCGGGTAATGCAGACAGTATGAACCCGCCCAGGGCACAGACTGGCAGGGCCATGCTCACCTTCCCCCAGAAGGGTGGACCCACACATGAACGGGACAGCCCTGTTTCCACAGGGCCAGGGACTGGATCTGACTCTCAGCTCCAGGCACATGATATCCTGATCCTGCCTGCCCCTGAACCAGAGTTCAGGCCTGAAGCCTGCCTTGCCACCCCACCCACCCTTTCTATCCTACACACCCTTCAACTGGAAGGGTGCTTGCCCCACCCAAATGGTGAGTGGGGCTGTGGCAGCTCTGCCACAGGCAGAGGCACTGGGCAGGACAGTGCCAAGCATGCACAGGATGTTGCAAAGTGCTTTGCAATGGGGGTTCAAACTATGTACAGCACTCCCTTGATGTGCACCGGGATGCGACCCCACGGAGGGGCATGGCAGCTGCTCAGCCACTCACAGCGACATGACACGACAGTTTGGGACAGGACGTGGATGAATCTGTGGTCCAGGCAGTGTCGGCGGTGCAGGGCAGGGGCTGGTTAGACCCCATGTTGAACCCTGGCATGGCCTGGGGGTACCACGTCGGGTGCGAATGTTCAGCAGGACTCGTCAGAACTTGTGGTCAAATGAAGGCTGAGCCAGTGCAGGCTCTGCAGGCTGGGGATGGCTGCTTCCCTCAGAGCCTGGGTGGGGGGCACAGGGCTGATCCGACCCTTCACAGGCACTGTCATCCTGCACGGGGAGCTGGAGGAAGTCAGGCAGGACCAGGTCCTCCTTGGAGAGCAGCCCACGCTGATCGTTGGCCCGGCAGCTCTGGGCACGGTTCAGCAGCTCCACCAGCCCTGAGGAAATGCAGGTCATGCACCTGAGCCCAGCACTGGGGCTTTGTCCTAACACCTCGGCTGCCCTCTCCACCTGGCATGACCCTGAACATGTCCCAGGCACAGCACCTGCACCTTTTCCCTGCTCCATGCCAGCACCCATGGGACCCTGCACACATCCCCAGCATGCTGGGGGGACCCTAAGTCCACCATAGCCCATGCTCAGCCTCGTGGGACCCTGCACCCATCCCCAGCACACCAGGAGCCCTGCAGCCCTCACCCTGTGTTTTGCCCCAGCCCCTCAGGTTTCAGACATGCCAGGACTCACCTTCCAGGTCATACGTGCGGCGGTTGAGGTTCATGGCAGCTGAAGACCGTGGCCGGGAGAAGGAGGAGGGCATCTCCCACCGTGTGTTGGGCTCTGCTCCTGTTGGGCTTCCCTCCTGCCATGAGCAGCCCAGGTCTCAGCCATGGGGCAAGGAGGCAGCGCTCCCCCCAGCCCACATTCCTGTTGCCTTCCCATAGCCTGGCTCCCACCTCAGCACCCACTGCCCAGCCCCGCAGCATGTGCCAGGGCCACAGCAGGGCCCACCTTCCCCACAGACCTCGGCAGCAGCTGTGTGGGCATCTCTGACCAGGGTTGGTGGGATCTTAAGCTCACCTCACTCCGGAGCGGAGAGGGGGCAGCTGCAGCCTCTGCGTTCTCCATAACTCGTATGTCTGCAAGGGAAGTGATGCTCAGTGCCCCATCCCAGCATCCTGGTCCCGGCCCAGGCAGTGACAGGATGGTGCCCATCCCAGGGAGCAGGAGCTATGGTCACCAGAAAGTAGCCTGGCCCTGTGAGCACTCTGCAGGGTGGCATGACTTAAGGGGGGATGGTTTGGGAGGGAGGACATTTCACCTGCCAGCGTTTCCAGGATGAGTTTCTGAGCAGACACTGTGCTGACCAGCTTCTCTAGGTCGAGGGCAGCCAGCTCGCCTTGCTGCAAAAGGAACAGTCAGCTGGCGTCACACTCACTGTGGCATGGCAAAGGCAGCCAGGCTGAAGACCTGTGAGCTCCCTGGCCAGAGCTCGCTGGCTCACGGGCTGCACAGTGTGCCTCATCACTGGTCCCTCCCAGCCCACAGTGAGATGCCATAGCCCATCCCAAAAATGAGGATTCTGTGAGCCCACAGGCTGCCTCCAGCACAGACCACTGCTCCCCACCACCTAGTCACAGGCAGCAGCCCCTGTCCCAAGCCCCAAACCCGTGGCTTCCCCCACAACAGGGGCTGGGGCCGTGCCCCCCGAGGCACGAGCCTCACCCGCCGCAGCAGCGCCTGCTCCATCCTCACGCCGTACTTCCCCACCACGGGCTGCAGCGCTTCCCGGATGCGCTTGGTTGACTTCGCTGTGATGCGGATGGTCTTATTGAGGGAGGAGATTTCCAGGCTGCAGAGGGGGAGAAGAGGCTGTGGTGGGCAAACATGGACAGGCAGGGGCAGAGCCAGGGCATTCTGGACTGCATGGGAGGCTGGGTGTGGGGCACTGTTGCGTGGCCACACGTGATATGGACTGGACCCATGTGGGCAAGAGCATCAGCGCTGAAACTCCCACTCACTCAAAGCTTATCCTGTTCTCCAGCTTCACCTCCTGGTCTGCCAGCACAGAGCACTCCTGATCCAGCACCAGCGCTTTCTGCAAGAGCCAAACCATCAAGAGAGAGCCAGTAGAGCAGCACATGGTTCCAGCACGGGATGGTCTACCTGGCAGGGGCCCTACTCCCTGCTGCCTGCCCTACCTGCTCGTTCCCCACCAGGTAGACCTTGATGTCGGGGAGGCTGAAGCCACGCTTCTCGCATATCCCTGCCAGCATGTCGCGGATGGAATGGCCAGGCCGGACGGAGGCCAGTGAGGCTGTGCCATCGGGCAGGTACACACAGCAGTACTTCATGGGCTTGGCTGGCAGCTCTGCCTCGCTGCCCCCCAGGCTCTTCCGTTGGCCCTGAGTGAGGGATGTGGCAGGATGAGCCCGATCAGTGGCACTGTGATACCATGGGCTGGTGCATGGTATCACAACTCACCTCTGTCCAGGGGCTGGTGGCTGTGCTGGCCGAGGAGAGGAAGCCCAGGTCCAGGCTGGCTGAGGAGTTGAGTGAGCCCTGGGATTCCCGCCACAGCATGGCGCTCCTGCCGCCTTCTCCCCCCTCTAGGACAGACAGAGGGATGGTGGTGGGAACCTTTCAGGGGTGGTGTGGCCCCTCTGTCCTGCTCAGCACAGCACCTACCTGCCCAGGAGGGCTCCCGCCGCTCTCCCTTCCTGAAGGACCGGCGGGGGCTGTGGTTGGCACCATTGCCTGCTGTCTCCACACCCAGTGGCAGGGACTTGCCCAGCTTCAGCTTTGACTTCTGGGGTGAATTGAGCAGCATCTCAGCATGGGGACATCCAAGGTTTCCCCTTCCCTTTCTGTGATCCCCTGACTACTTGTCTTGTCCTCAGCCTGGGGCTGGGTTTGCTCCAAGCAGTAGGGAAGAGACCCAGCATCGCAGGGACGTGTCCTCCTTCCCCATTCTCCCCCACTCACCTTGCTGAGGTCAGGAGGGGGACTGCTGCTGCGAGAGTGGGGCCGCAGGTCAGGCAGGGGCTGCCCCTGGCTCTCTGCCTGCAGGCAGGCCTGGTAGAGCGGGGATTTCACAAAGCGTGTGTAGCTGTCAAACTTCATCAGGTTAAAGATCTGGAAAGGGAGGATGCATGTGCCTAAGACCCCTGCCCACTTGCCCTGTGGCACGGCTCCACAGTGACAGCAGTGATGCTGGGTGACATGTGGGATGGTCCTGGAGCCCTCCCCAGTCCTGCGGGTGGAGCACAGGTGCTGCCCATACCTGGAGCTGCTGGATGCGAAACATGTCTGGGGAGGGGTTGGCCAGCATGTCCTCCCCAATCCAGGCCTGTTTGTCAATGTTCACAGGACTGACTGAGTGGCTGGAGAGGAACTCATCGTAGATCCGCCGTGCCTCCTGGGCCAGCTGGGGGAACAGGGAGGTCAGGCTGAGACCAGGAATCCCCTCCTTGTTGCCACCCTTGGCTCATCCCATGGAGTCACCTGAGCCCTGAGGAATCAACCTCCCCCTCGGACCAGCTCAGTACCTGGACTTCAGGGCCACGCTGTGGGCACAGCACACCAGTCCCTCTGCAGAGGTACAACATGAGGGAGGAACCACCCCCCACGGTTGCCTAGCCCTGTTTCCATGACCCCCAATCCAGCTCTGCCCTTCATCTCTTTTGTCCCTCCAACAGCACTACCCACCCTCTGGCCACCCTGGGGTGGTGAAGCACGTCCTGCTCCATGGGGCAGGTATCCCAGCTATAGCTTTTCCGATGTACATCAAATCCATTTCCTTATTCCTCCTGCAAGAGCCCCCAACCTGCTTAGCCCCCCAGGACAGGCTGGACAGCTCTGCCCAGGTCCCTCCCAGCAGCTGTGTGACCCAGACTGCAGAGAGGCTGGTACCTGCTGCGTGTCACTGGCTGGGATCTGCTGGAAGCGCTCACATGCCTGCCAGAAGTAGACATTTTCAGCGCTGAACTCCTTCTTGAGGAACTCCTGTGGGGCAGAGAGAGCTGCTGGCCTGGTGGCACTGTGGCTGTGGGACAGTTGGTGGCCATCAGCGGACGGGAGTGGGGACCAAGCCCTGGGCTGTGGCACTCACAGTGAAGTAGGTGACGGCCACATGGTCCTGCAGCAGCGTCTCGAAGGATTCGGCCCAACTGACCACAGACCCCTGTGTGGAGCCACAGGTGGCTGGTGCTGGCAGGCTGTTTACGCTGTGGTTGCTGCCACGGGCCCTGGAGGCATTTAACTCTGAGAGAGAGAAAAAAGGTCAGTTCTGGCTGTCTCCCTGTCCCCCAGCATCACTCCCCAGCATCAGCAGCCTTCTGTGTCTGCAGCAAGTTCATCTGCCCCATCCCGATCAGAGCTGGTGAGCCCTCGGGTAGGGAACACGAGGAGCATCACAGTAGCATCCTCAGAGGATTGAGCACCATGATGCCACAGCTGGCACTTCCAGGCATGACAGCTCTCCCTGCCAGTGCTGGCAGTCCTCCTCTTCCCAGGTGGGGTGTCACTGTGACTCCACCTGTGACTCATCTCCCAGGGGAAGAGAGCCTTGGGGAAGGCACCCACCCAGAAGGGAAAGCAGGGTGGAAGGGGACACAGAGAGCACACAGCACAGAGGGAACTTGGAAGATGGACAGAGGTGCCTGAACTCACCTCCTCTATTCCTCTGACCATGACGAGGGACAAACCCCAGCAAGTGGAGGGCACAGAAAGTGTCACCCCCAGCTCCTAATCTTGAGGAAACCCTCCCTTGGGGAAACCCAGGGTGACCATGTATTCAAAAAGATGGAAGTTCCCAGGGGCGACCCCAGCTTTTGAACTGGTTGGACCAGTGAGCAACTGGAAGCAGAGGGTCATTTGCAAGAGAAGGTAAGGGTATGGAAGCAGTGCTCTCCTGGCAAAGCTGACAGAAATGGAGGTGTGTCAGGCTGCTGCATTGCCAGACTTCCCACCCTTCTCCTGTCTAAAGCATGGGTAACTGGGACCGAGACGGTCAAATGGACCATCTCAGATACTTAGTTCACAGTGAGACAGAGAGACAAACAGACTCCCTTAGGGAACCTGGGGATGGCTGGTACCCAGTTCTGCTTGCCCTGGGAAGCCCCTCAGCCCTCAGAACCCAAAGGTGCAAGCTGAGCAGCCATAGGGATGGACAGGCACAACAGGGCCATGTGGGAGGGAAGGGAGGGAACAGACAGTCCCGGCATTGCACGCCTGGCCACGCACCCGCCCAGGGTATAGCCTGTGCTGCCACAGGACCTGGCACCAGGCTGGCTGTGGGCTTCGCCCTCCCCTGAATATGATGCTGGCCTCCCGTTCCATGGCAAAGAGCAGCCTTACCTCCATCCGACACAGCTGGGCCCTGGGGGGTGGAAAGAAGAGAGGTGAGAGTCTGCCAGCCTGGTGGAGAGGTGCCCAGGCAGGCAGCAGCTTCAGGGTAAGCCCAGTCCAAACCAGGAGCAAGGGACATGGGATGCTGGCAGAGGCATGACACAGGGCTCCCAAATCATAGGCAGTGAGTAGGGATAGGTGGTTGCAAGGGGTGTGCAGCTTTTCTCCCACCTCCTCATGCCTTGGGGCCAGGCCAGCAACTGGGAAAGGGCAGATGGTATCAGATGTAACCCTGCCACCTCAACCAACCAGGGAGGAGAGAAGCACAGGAAGAGGAGGGGAGGAGGGGGAGGGAAGGAAGGACAACCACAGCCCTAGGCCGGCAAACTGCCTGCTCCCTCCTTCCTTGGAGCCTGGAGCTACTGGAAGCCAGATGCCCAAAAACAGGGACTGGATGCTGCAAGCCTAGGGCACAGCAGGACAGGGTGCCCTGCAGTACCTGCTGGGCCGCCCCAGATACCAGCTCCAGGGATGGAGTGCCCCAGGACCCACAGCAAGCAGGGAGATGGGCAGAGCCACTGCAGCCAAAGCCCAGCCAAGCACTCACTGCATGGCGCTGCCTCTCATCACCTCCTTGGGGCCACACTGAAGTGACACCCTCACTGAAGTGGGTGCCCTTGACCTGGCCAATGCCCCCCACCCTGCCAGCCCCCCACCCCCCAGCCTATCCTGCACACCCCTGACTGTCCCCATCCCAACCCCACACACCCCAGGAGCACTATCAGACTCCTGCCTTTCCCTGCTACCCCACGCCACATGTCGCTGCCATGCCCCTTATCCCAGCCCCACGCACCCCTATCTTGCCAGATCCTTGCTCTTCCCACCCACCTCTGCTGCCCACACTCACAGGCCCAGCCTGCCTCCAAACCCCTCTACATCTCTGCCTGCTTTGAATACACAAGCCCCATTCCGCCCTGCTACCCAGTCCCACACCTTCCTGCCT
>VZRE01006013.1:56091-87521 GCA_013396775.1 Cephalopterus ornatus
CGGAGGCGCAGAGGGTGCTGCGGGGAGGCGAGCGCGCGTCCCCGCACAGGCCCCCCCTGCGCCTCCGCGCAGCCCCGCCGTGCCCTCCCGCGTGGACTGGGAAGGGGAGAGGATTTGTGGCCGTATCTTGCCCGGGCATGGCCGGAGCTGGGAGCAGAAGGAGCCAGGCTGGCCGGACCGGTGTTTTGCCGCCTGGAGGGTGATCCCCTCCCTGCCACAGGCAGGACACCTTCGGGCTCCCCCGGCGTTTCCCAAAGCTCCCACAACCTGACCTACTTCCTCGGCCGCCTGTGCCGGGAGGAGCCGCTGCGGGGCTCGTCCGAACTGCTCCCCAATGCCGGGGACTGCATAAGCATCCACTCCCCTGCCGCACCACGATGGGAACATCCATGTCCCCCGTCCCCGTGCGCGCCCCGTGGCACCGCAGGCATGCCAGATCCTTCCAGAGGGTCCGTCCCTGGTACCCTTTGTGGGGTGCCGATGCCCGGAGCAGGTGCTGGGCTCGCAGAGGGAGGTGACAGCGCAGGCCGGGAGCTGTCAGACAGGTTTGTGCGTGGCAGCAATTAAAAGCGGGGTGTTTGTTTACGCGGCGCGTGGTGCTGAGAACCAGGGCAGCTTCCTGGGTGTAACCCGGCCCCGGAGCCCTCGGCGAGGCTGGGAGCCATGCTGGGGGCTCTGCCTCGCCCCTGCCACACTCGCCGTGTCCCCTGCATTGGTGTGAGGCCATTGTCCCCCTCCCTAGCGCTGGGGAGCCAGAGCCAAGGCCGAAGGCATCCTTCCTTCTCCGGCCACCTGCGCAGGAAGCTGCATTGTCCCGTCAGCATCCTGCCCCTTCGCACCGCCCTCGCACCATGTCCGGCCATGGGGTCCCCGGCACGCACACAGCAGCTGGGCTGTGGCTGCCTCATCCCTGCCTGGTGCTGAGGTGGAAATGCCTGTGGATGGAGCAGGCCTGTGTGCAGCTCGTCCTGTGAGGTGCAGGAGCCCATGCCATGCGGGAAGTGTCCGCATGGTGTTGGAGAGGTGCCCGTCACCTGCAAACCCTGGGCCTGGTGGGCATCCCCAGGGGCCTTCTGGGGAGTTCTCCAGAGAGTGTCCGGACCAGAGGTCCCGGCGGGGCGGGTGGGTGCTGCTGGGCTGGGGCTGGCGCCAGGCCCAGGCAGGTGCTGCCGGCTCCTGAACTCGCCCGCCTGGCTGGGCGGCAGGTGCCTGTTCTGGTGGCAGCCCCGGCCGCGGGCGGGAGGTGGGGCTGGGTGTGGGAGGGAGGCGCTGCACCATGGGGGGGGGCAGCAGCGGGGGAGCCCCCGCCCTGGTGTGTGCTGTGCCTTGGCACCCCTTTGCTCGGCTCCCCCAGGGAGCTGCATGGGAGATGGCGGGTCTGTCCCAGTGCCAGGAGCCCAGGTGGTCCTTGGGGCTGGCTGGGAAGGGGGGTGCCGGGTGTTTCGCGGTCCCGATTGCCCGGCGTCACTGACTCTGTCTCTCCCTCAGCAGTGCTGGTACTGGGCTTTTCTCTAATTCTCCATGGCAGCAGCACAGGGTCCTGTGACCTGTGAGCCTGACACCCGTGTGCTCAGCACCTACCTCTCCTCGGAGCCCGTTGGTGTCGTTGGCAGCATGGGCAGCGTGGGCAGCCTGGTGGAGAAGCAAGATCTGTCCCCTCTGGAGCTGAGGGCCCCGCTGGGGGGCTCACGGGGGCTTCGGCAGCCCGACGGCTTGTTGCGAAAGGGGCCGAGCCAGCGGGAGCTCTTTGGGTACCTGCACGGGGCCAAGAAGGAGATGCGGTCGGAGCGGAAGCACCAGATGTCGGGCGCCTGCTACAAGAGGGACTATGAGAGTGACCGCGAGAACCGATCCCCTGAGCGCTGTTCCCGGGAGCATCACCGTGGGGCTGATTTCTCCAAGAGCTCCCTGCCAGAGCGGGGCCGCTTTGACAAGGTGAGGCTGTGGGCACTGTGCGGGATTCTGGAATGCGTCCTGGTCTGTGAGAGGATGGGGCTGGACCAGAACGGTCTGTGTCCCCCTGGGTGGGATTTGGGGATTTTATCCCCCTGGCTGTGGGGGCTGTTGGGCTCATGCTGACTCTGCTCTTGTTTTTCAGTGCCGTATCAGGCCCTCGGCCTTCAAGGCGGTGGCTGGGAAGGGGCTGGTCTCCATGCAGGGCCTGTCCTCATCCAAGGGGCAGAAGTTGTCCAAGAGCAATGGGAGCCTGCACACGCTGCTGTCTCAGAGCAGCACAGCAGCCCCACAGCACGGCCCGCTCCGCACCCACCTGCTCCATGCCATCAGCCTGGATGAGGCCTCTGACTCCAGCCACAACTCAATCCAGAGCTTTCCATCCTACGGCTCCCGCCTCAAGCCTGCCCAGAGCCAGTTCAGTGCCTCCATGGGCCACATCAACCACATTGGGGGCTCCTTGGACAGGGTTTCCCGCAGCCCCAGGGACCCCTTGGCCCCTGAGAAGGTGCCCCTGTCCTGCAAAAGCATGGCAACGCTGAGCCGGCTGCAGAGCCCTGGCGAGCCCCCGCCGCCCTATGAGTTCTCCTACTCGTTGGAGGACGCGGTGAAGCAGCTGGAGGATCGGCTGCAGGAGACAGGAGGGGAACTGCGGCAGCTCAAGAGGAGCCTCAGCGAGACCGAAGACCCCTTCACGCAGGTGAGCTGTGGGGCTGGGGGGGGCTGGGGCAGCACTAGGTGCCCCAGGCAGGGCTGTGGGATAATGATGTCTGGGTGGAAGGAGCTGCTGTGGTGGGTGATAGGCTGGGAATGCCCAAGCGCCAGAGAACCCAACATCACGGGGCCTTCTGGGATCCCTCCCTGGGGCTACAGACTGACCACTGTCCACCTGTGCTGGCAGGTGTTTGAGGACAAGCAGCGGCTGTGGCTGGATGAGCTGGAGGACCTGAAGCAGATGTACATGGCCCGGCTGCAGCAGGTGATGCAGCAGGCGCAGCGCGGGCAGCGGGCGCTGCAGCTGCAGCTCTACAAGGCACAGCAGGAGAAGAAGCGGCTGCAGGAGGAGCTGAGTCTGCAGCAGTGCCAGTGTGAGGAGCCCAAGCTCCGGCAGCCCCAGGGCGAGCGTGGCAGCCCCAAGCTGGAGGAGACCAAATGGGAGGTGAGTACCCATCTTTCTCTCGCTGTTGCCACCCTGCTGGCAGTGGAGCCAGGATGGGTGCAACAGTTCCCTGCTCCAGTGTCACTCGTGGCCACTAGATGGGGGGGATTAGCCAGGTGTGATGTTTATGGTCTCCCAGGAGGACCATCTGGGGTGCCGCCACCCCTGTGGTTCTGATCCTCTAGCCCTTCCTCACCACTTGCTTGTGCCCTGCAGGTGTGTCAGAAGGCAGCAGAGATCTCCCTGCTGAAACAGCAGCTCCGGGACACCCAGGAAGAGATGGCTCAGAAGCTGGGTGAGATCTTCAGCCTGAAGACGCAGCTGCGGGAGGCCAAGGCGGAGGTCCAGGCCAGGGACTCCCAACTGGCACAGCTGGCAGGCTCCTTCCAGAGTCCCCCAGAGCCCAGCACCTCGATGCCTCTGGGTGATGACCCCATGCCATCGTGCCAGGACTTCCCTGGCTGTGAAACTGATGACTCCAAGTGCCGGGGCCTCCACAGTGACACGGCGGAGCCCCTGGAGCGGCAGGTGGAGTGGCTGTGGGCAGAGCTGCTGCGGGAGCGGCGTCAGGGCCAGCTGCAGGCTGTGAACTTTGAGCTGGAGAGGAAAACCTGGCAGGAGGAGAAGGAGAAGGTGCTGCGGTACCAGCGGGAGCTCCAGGCCAGCTATATGGAGATGTACCACCGGAGCCAGGCGCTGGAGCGGGAGCTGCGACAGCTGCGGTCGGAACCCAGGGATGTCGGGACCGACTCACCCTGGATTGAGCGGGTGGAGTCCTCGAAGATCTGAAGGATGGGATGCCAGTGGGACTGTGAAGGGGGAACATCTCTTGCTGCTGCAGTGGGACGATCTCAGGGTGTGCACAAGGACTGACTGCTGAGCACTGCCCTGGGCCAAAGGACCGATTGCAACAGGGGAGCTTTTCCTTCTTGCAGCACTTCAGGCCCTTCTGGTGGGGGTCTCTGGAGAGCAGGGGGGCCATCTGTGCCAGGGTGGGGGTCTTGCATGTGCCCCGTGCTCTGACTCCAGGAGCGTTTGCCCTGTGATTCCTTCTACAATGGGGGCAGAAACCAAGCACCCTGTGAAACATTTCCTGTCCCTCCTGCTCTGCTGCCCCTGTTTCTGCAACCCAGTAACTTAATGTCTTGTGAGGAGGGGCTTGAGTCCTGTCCCCACCCCACTCCCTTGCTGTGGGGGGTCCACCCGCTGCTCGCAGTGGCCACCTTGTCAGCAAGGCCCTGGAGCTGCTGGTGCCACTGGCAAGGCAGAGGAGGAAACCCTGATGAGTCTGGTACTGCTGGGAGGGGGCAGCTGCTCCAGCACCTCTGCTGGGGCTTCCCATGTCCCCAGTGTGGGGCTGCTCTGCAATGGAGGTGGTAGATGCAGCTTCCCTTGGGCTGAGAGGGGTGAGTGCCTTGTGCAAGGAGGGATGGGAACTGGTGCCCTGCCGTGCTGGGAGGAATTGGGGAGGGGAACAGGACATGTGGCCAGGGATGTGCTGGAGCTGGGGAAGAGGCTGGGGTCTCCCCTCCCACTGTGGGTGAGGGAGAGCTGGGGGAGCCCCAAGGCACTGGGAGGAAGGAGCCCTGCTCCATGTCTGTAACAGCAGAACCACATGAAGGCCAGGCCCGGCCCCATACCCCGTTCCTGCAATAAACCTGTATTTCTCTCTCCCAGCCTCGGCATCAAGGCACGGTGAGTCACAGCGGGGCCGGTGCCCCTGGAGCGGTTTAATGCAGCTGTGGACCCCCCAACCTTCCTGGACCGAGCACCAGGACCATGTCCTACAAACCCACAGACACCTTTATTCACCCCCACAGTGCTCCCCACTCCCCTCAGTCAGTGCTCTCGGTGGTGTCCCCACAAACAGCCATGTGACCCCTGGGCAGGGGCACAGGGACCTGTCACAGCCCAGCAGGGCACAGTCAGTCCCCAGCTCTTCACAGTGGCAGGGGAAGGGATGACACCTCCTCCAGACACTCGTCATAGGCCTCCTGGTACTCCTCGTGGGGCTTGATCATGATGACGCAGGTCGGGCGCTTGGAACCGGCCGCAGCTCCCAGGTCCTGCGGGAACAGTGAGGCCATGGGGTGCCAGGTCCCTTCCTGAGGGGAGAGGCTTGGGACCAGTTCACTGCATGCCCTGGTCTAATGCAGGGAATCTCTGCTTGCCAGCTGATCAACCCAAAGCCCTCTGGACTTGTCCTGAGTTCAAGAGTCCTCTTCTCAGCTCGTGTCCTACAAGCTGGAAGCAAAGCCCGGGGCTGGCACCTGGCACAAGGGGCTGGCGCTTGGCTCACATGCCATGCCTCTTCCCCAGAACAGGATCTGCAGAGCTGCCTGCACGAGGCTGAAGCTCCAAAGACACCTCCCCCTGCTCCCAATTTCCAGCCTACAAAGGAGGTACTCGTCACAGCTCACAACTGAGGAAAGAAAAATTGTCCTGGCTGTGTCCCAGAGAGCTCCTGTCCCTGATATCCCCCAAGGCTGCGCTGAGGGAGTCGACTGTGGCAAACAGTTCTGTGACTCCACAGTGAAACACTCCTACACCTCCCCAGAATGGCTCCAGTCACAGCCCGGACTCCTCACAGGCGCTGACCAGCACTCACCGACTTGGAAGGGACGTAAGCGTAGGGGAGGCTCCTGTCCTCGCACATGATGGGGATGTGGCAATACACATCGATGGGCAGCGTGTCCCCAGCCAGCACCGTGATCCTGCGGGGAGAGCCGTGTCAGTGGCAGGGCTGGGCCAGAGGGGCCGCGGGGCCGGGGCTGCACTTACCCCTTCTCGCCCTTGTTGATGAACTTCTGCACCTCCTTCACACCGCGGCGGATCTGCTTGTGCTTGGCGGCTGCAAGAGAACCACGGAGTGAGGGGCTGCACCACGCCATCGCCATGCCCCAGCCCGGCCCCGCCTCCGCCACATCCCGGCGCCGCCAGACCTTTCCTGATGCACTTGTAAAGCTTCCGCGTGAGCTTGCGGGACGCGAGGGGCTGCGCGATGGGGTTGAGGAAGTCGAGCTGCTCCCGGTACGAGCGCTCGGGGGCCGCCTCCGCCTCGCCCGCCGCCTCGGGCTTGTCCCGCGCCATGGCCGCGCCGGCCGCTTCCGCTGCCGGGGCACGCGCCGCGCCGGGGCGGGACACGCGGCTCTTCNTCGGGCTTGTCCCGCGCCAGGGCCGCGCCGGCCGCTTCCGCTGCCGGGGCACGCGCCGCGCCGGGGCGGGACACGCGGCTCTTCTCTCCCCGCCAGCCAATCGGCAGCTGCGCTGGCCCCGACAGACAGTCCCGCTGGCCAATGGCAAAGCGGCCGCTTACCGGCTCCTCCACTACCCGTCCCGGCCCCGCCCGCAGCCCCGCAGCCCCGGCTCCAGCCCCAATCCCAGCTCCAGCCCCAATCCCAATCCCAGTCGCCGTTCCAGTCCCAGTGCTGGGTCCAGCCCCAATCCCAATNAGGCTCCAGCCCCAATCCCAGCTCCAGCCCCAATCCCAATCCCAGTCGCCGTTCCAGTCCCAGTGCTGGGTCCAGCCCCAATCCCAATCCCAGTCGCCGTTCCAGTCCCAGTGCTGGCCCCAGCCTCAATCCCCGTCCCAGGCCCGGCCCCAGTCCCTGTTCGAATTCCAGTTCCAGCCCCAGTTCTGTCCCAATCCCAGTTCCAGTCCCACAGTCAGACACGCCAGGACAAGTTTCAACACGAGCCTTTACTGGGTGTGGTGGGTGCTGGTGACGCTCAGCCCACCCCGAGCCCAGCACACCACGGGCACGCTCCGGGACGGGGGTGGCCACTGTGCCCCGGGGTGCGGCCAGCCACCCCCGGGGCTGTGCCCAGCTCATCCACCCGGCCATAAAACGCATTTTGTCCCTTTTCATCCCAGCGAACTTTTCTCCTTGCGGGGCTACGTTGCTACTTTTCCCAAAAGAAAACCGGAGGCTTCCAACACGGTGCACCTCCAAGAAACCGCTTTGATCCTTATCGCAGTGACCCAGCAGCCATCACTGAGGATAACGAGCTCTGCCCAAGGCCACGGCAGCACATCCCCCGAGCCCAGCACATCCTGAGCCACAGAGACAACACTGCTCCAAATGGAAGTAGCCTCAGGCATGGCTTTTTACCTTCTCCCTCACTCCAGCCTGTCCCTGGAGTACAGGAGGGCTTCAGCCAAAACCTGCAGCTGCTCCATGACCTCTCGCTGCATCTCCACAGCGATGTGGAACACGCGGTGGTCGGAGCTGTTGTACATCACCGCGTTCTGGAACATGAGCATGAGGTCACGCTGGAATTGGATCATGGACTGAATGTGTCCCTTTGCCAGCCTTCTCTTTATGCTGGTTAAATCCATGGGTCTAGAAAAGAGAGAGGAGAACTGAATTGCAACCCATCCTTCAGGCTCTGCATGAATGTGATTATCCTCATTTCAGGCTGGCCCTGAAAGCAGAGCTATTTTCAATCAATTTTATTGCTCAGGACAAAGAGGGAGAGTGAGAAAGGCTTTTCTTCCAAGTCAGATAAAAGTTAAGTTCAGCCAATGCGACACTTGCTGTCCAACCAAGTTGGCAGGTCATTAGCAGTCACCTCTGAAAAAAATGTGATGCTGAGCTCCAGGGAAGGCAAGCGGTAATTAGTCTTCATGAAGTCAGTCCAGGTCTTAGCGGAGAAAGAAAAGTTACTAAAATAGGTATCTATTAAAACCCCCTTAAAATCGAATGGTGCCACCAGTAAAAATAGCAGTGCTGGTAAGGGGAGCACGATGGGGAATAAATATTACTTCCCTTTGACAGAATGGGAAAATGAATGGCTGCAGAGAGGACAACTGTGACCAGAATAGAACATGATTCAGCTCTGAAAAATGCCCTTAATCTCTCTGGGAAATATTGTTATGACCCACTTCTGTGCTGAGAGTGAAACATCTGGGGCGCAGGCAGCGGGTGAGGAGGGGGCATTGCCTGAGGCACATCCCAGCATGGGGAGAAGGGACTGCTGAGCTGCAGGAGCTGGATCCCCTGCCCAGGGACTGTGCCTGGGCTAAGTAAGCCATGCAATGCCTGCAAAGGGCAGGCACAATTCCCACCAGGTCCAGAGTCAGTGCAAGCTTCCACGTTCTAATTACCCAGAAGGGAGTTTTAATAAAAGAAATCAGTGGGACATGCTGATGACAGCCAAACTCTGGAAAAGGAGGGAGGTAAGCCATCCCACTGGGCCTTTGGAAACCAAAAACAACAAGACAGAAATCAGTTAGTGAGCACTTCCTCCACAAACTCACCTCTTTACCACATCCCTGTATCCCGGGGCTTGTTTCTCTGACACTGGCTTCAAGAACGGGCTGCTGTATCTACAGAGACAAGGACAAAGAATGTTCTGTGCCTGCCCCTATGCCAGAGGCAGCACTGGGACATGAAGCACTGCTTCTCTCTCCCTGCCTGCCATTGCTGTGCCAGTGCTGTGCCAGCTGTGTAGGAAGCAGGACTTGGGCTCTGCCACATTAAATAGAGGAAATAAATATGCAGTGTTCTCTCCAGCTCTGCAGCACACAGCTGTTCCTAAGGCAAAGCCCTGGAGAGACAGCCCAGCCTCTGGGGAGGGGAGGACAAGGCCTGGTGACACAGGAGCTGGGACTCAGGGCACTGCGTTCAGGATATGTCGATCCAGCCCTCTGCTCCCACGTACCTGTGACTGGCTATCATCCTCCAGATAGTCAAGAGTGTTTTCTTGAGGAGCAAATGCTGGAGGGGGTTATTCCAGCTCGGCTGCACCCTGTGGAGTGAAGGCATTGCCAGATCATCACACTCGAGAGAAAGTGGGAGGTGGCAATTCTGATGGCACCCACCACATCCACAGCCTTGGGAGTGTGATGGTTGGAGCATCCTCCATGGGAATGCACAAGTAAACATCCAGAATGCAGGAAGATGGAGGGCAATAGGTAAAAACAAGAGCTGAGCTGAAGGGCAGGATCAAACTGGATAGAAAACCACAGGCTACTCTGCAGTTTAGAACTTTACTGAGGTGGTTTTTATGAAGTTTCTCAGTCCAACCCCCCTCTTTGAAAGGCAGCCCAGATGATCACACGTGGCAGAGGCTGCATGTGACAGACATACTTGCACCTGCTTAAAGGGGGTTGGTAATGCCTCTCTCAGGAGCTGGACTGTGCATTGCCTGACAGAACCTGATGCCCAGCCTATCTGCTTTGAGGAAATGTGTATTTTCCATTTAAACTGTTATTTAATCTCTATTCTTCTCACTTCATCTTAGGATCAATGCCTCAAAATGCTGGCAGATGCACAGAGATAGCACAAGTTACCTCCTTCCCTCCTGTTCTCCTTGGCTATCTCACCTTCCTGGATGTGACCTGTGCCATACACTTGTTCTCACGTGTGACAAGGGAAACAACTCTGTTCTGCTGCACCTGCAAGAGAGCAGAACCAGCTACTTACAGGCGTGTGTCGGGAGGGCTTGTGGAGTCCAGCACTGGGGCTGCAGAGGTGCTGCCACTGTCGTCTTGCTCCTGGGCTTGAGCACTCATCTCCTGTGCATGCTGCTCACCTAAAGCTTGTTCTCCAGGTGTCTCTGGAGTCTTGTCCTGAGGAGCACAGAGGAGGATACATCTAAAATGGCAGCCTGAGATAAAGGGCCTGAGTCCTTAATCTAGAAGCCAGCCTGCTGCACATCCCTTTACTGCATCCAGGCTCAGCTGGGAGCTCACTTCCTCTGTTATTCTGAGGATGATGTTTGACCTTACTCAGACCTTCCCTGTGCTGCTCAGCACTCAGTAACAGCTGGGTCTGATCTCTTGGATCATATCCACCTCTGGCTAACACAAACCCTGTGGAGCTGCCCAGTGTTGTGTCTGTCTGCTCTCTGGGAAGAGTCATGGATGTAGAGAGGGCAATCAGGAGCTGAGGTAAGATTGCCTCAGGCTTGTTAAAGCTCAAGATACAGGTAACAGGATCCCCTAGAGCACAAGGTTGTTTCCCCAGAAACTCCCACATGAATATGACAGGGAATAGACTCATCCAGGAAGGACAGTGGTGCTGTTGTTGTACTAATTTGCCAATAAAATGTAGAGTGGCAGGAGAAGGAGGCTTTTTGAAGTCCAGATGTGGGATTATATGCAGGGGCACCTCAGAATTCTCAACAGATCTGAAGCATGGGCAGATTTCTCAGGAAGAAACTGGACACTGTGCTGTGTTTGGCTTTGACCACTGGGAGAATTATGAGGGAACTGCTGTGAATAACAGTTAAGAACAGAGTAACTGCTGGGAATAACACTGTTCTGTCTGAACAGGTGAAAACCCTGAAAATTATTTGACTCCAGTGTCCAAGTTTTCAAGGGAACAAGTGTGAGTGTGGAAAAATGACACCATTCTTCCACTCCTATGTTACCTGTCCCAGGAATACCTTGCAGGCTGGTGGAAAACCACAGCCCCCTAGACACAGGACTGATGCAAACCCAGGCTAAACAGTGCCTGCTTCCAAGACATGACTGTCCCCAGGGGCAGATGGTTATTGCTGGCACAGCCACGTGGGCCTGAAACCAGCCAAGCTGTGCTGCAAAACACAGCAATTAGAACAAGGCAAGAATTCCAGTCTTGCCTTAAACCTGAGAACAGCCTGCCAGCTCTCATGAGTCACCTTTACACTGCCAAGGAGCAATTCCTCCAACTCACATCTGAGGGTTTGATCTGTAAAAAGCTTCCTGTTTATAAAGATAAACAGCCATACATAAAAAACACCCTTCCCTCTTACATTTCTCCTGCGTCCCCCTCCCTGCTGTCTCCTCCTGTGTGTCCCTGCCTCCCTGGGACTCCCCCATCTCTTCTAGAGCTAGTTTCCTTCACTCTCTCATCTCTCATCCAGGACCAGAGGCTCTTTTAGGATCACCACTACCCTACCCCTCTTCCCAAGAAGTGTTCTTTCTCATCTTCTGCCAGAATGTGTAGTTGACTTCCCTCTGCTCCCAAGGCTGCAGCTCCTGTGGTCTTTTCCTGGCACCTCACATCTTCCCCATCACTCTGCTTCCCTAAGCCACAACAATCCCACTGAGTCTGTGATGACTCTGTGCTGCCAGTGCGGAGAGATTCCAACATCTGGGTTACCTGCAACACAGTGATTTATTACTTCAAATTGTGAAGGCAAAAAGGAGAATAAATAAACAGCACAGATGCTATTTTTGCATTCACTCATGAACGCCTTTCCATTTTTAGGAATCCTTGCAAAATCTTCTGATGAAGCCCTGTGTTATTATTACAGTGTCAGTTCACTGACATTTCTTTGCTTTAGGGTGAGCTGTGTTTTGGCAAAACAGCTCCCTTGTTGCAATGCCAGCTCCAAATGGGAGGAAGGGGTGGGCTTGGGCCAGGGAATGAGTGAACCCAGGGCACCTGCTGTGCCCCCAGACTCCTTCTGTGTGTAGGGATGGTGGAGGCCCTCAAATCCCCCGACGTTTCACAAGGATCTGAACTATGCTGCCCACTGTCATCCAAACAGCCCTACCTCCAAAAGGAACTGGAGAAGACTGTTGCTTTCATATGGCTTCTCTGCCTCTTGGTAATCTTCACTATCATCCTCCCAGAGAGGCTTACTCAACCTCAGCTCACAGTCTGCCTCTTGGCTGCTCTCCTCTATCTTCCCCACAGCCATGTCTTCAGTATTTCTCCAGCTCCTCTTGTCCAGATCCAAGCTTGAATCCCAGCTGGGAAGAGACCGGAAGCCACTGTTCTGTGACTCCCAGGACTGGCCCATCTGCAAACAATAAAAAGA
Source organism: Cephalopterus ornatus (assembly GCA_013396775.1). Classification (NCBI taxonomy): domain Eukaryota; kingdom Metazoa; phylum Chordata; class Aves; order Passeriformes; family Cotingidae; genus Cephalopterus; species Cephalopterus ornatus. The sequence goes on from VZRE01006013.1 coordinate 67,958, forward strand.
GAAAGCAACTTCTTTGTACCCGGATACAGAACTGCCAAGCCCAGTTTTGTGACACACTTGGAGAGCCCCAGCATAGGAAGGAGTGAGCAGTCTACACCTGCTCAGTCTACACCTGCTCAGTCTATACCTGAGCCCTACGCACAGCACGTGGCAGGGCTGCAGCTCTGCAACACAAACTGCTGCTTCAGAGCAACTGCCTTCCAGGTTTTCTGGTGCTTTTGCTGTGCCCTCGCCCTGCCCAGGGGTTGGTGGATCACTGTGCTCAGGGCATGCTGAGCTAGCTAGAAGCACGTGGCTTTGCTGGATGCCCCATGTTTAAGGTGCTGAAGGCACCAGCAAGGTCAAACTGAGTCCTGATGGGGCTCCTCAGCTGCTCACTGTTGTGAACAACTTGTGACTCCAAGGAAGACTCACCGAAATTCCCTTTGCTGCCCCTTGAGAACCTTTTATACTGGAAATAACTTATTACGAAGCTTACAGACAGTTTGTTTTTAAAGTGACGCGGGTGTGATTTAGCTGGATGGTGATATCTCATGTACCTGAGTCAGAAGAATTATAACCCTGCACAGATACACACTGACAGCGGACAGTGGTACATATTTCAGAAAATAAAAATCAGCAATCTCTTAAGAAGGAAGAAACCATTAATCTCATCTCTGTTCATCAGTCCATGCCCGAGTATCTTCTACTGCGCTAGTCCACTAAGATTTCTCTAACTCTGTGGAGTTGCTTGCAGTCACAGTAACAGTAAATGATGTTAGAAAATCTGTATCTTGCCCCTGAATGGAGCTGCGTGGATGCTGCACCTATGGAGAATTCTATGCATTAATTAACAGTGTCTTTAGAGTTTTCAGTTAATTATGCACAGCCTAATTTTTTCAGAGTTTTGAACAAGCACATTTCTCACTGCCTTTTGCACTCTCAGGACTGCTAGCACAGCTCCAAATACAGCTTATGGTGCAAAATTGAGAGAAATAAAGAACCCACTGGGTTTGGGGATGAGAAAACTGGTTTGCTTATTTCCTGAACTTGCAAGCAGAGTTAGGATCTGAAAGCCTGTCCTTCCAAAACCTCTTTCAAAGTTAACTTCAGTGGAAGCAGAAGAAATTTGATGAGGTAAGAGATAACATTACCTGCTCTCAGCTTCCAGAGTTGGTGCTGGGCTAAGAGTTGGGCAAACTGAGGTTTCATCTGAAGAGGAGCCCTGTGCCTAAAGAGCTGTCCTGCACCATCAGCAGAGCTGGGCACACACAGAACCAGCCACTGCAGCTCAGCTGAGGAACAGAAAACCCTTACCCAGGGTAATGTGATCCCTTGTGATCATCTTTCTGTACTCCAGTTGAGAGGGTTTAAAATCAGGAAGCCCAGGGAACTTGGGCATAAGCATCGATTAAAGAGATCTTCGTCCTTATGTTGTTTTCCCAAATCTTGGAAGACTCAAGATGCCAGAGAGCACAACAGCAGTTTTAGTGCAAGACATGACGAGGGAAATAATCCCAGGCTGCTCAGCTCCACGCCAATTCTGGACCAAATGACACAGACTTCAAATTTTAATTAAGAACTGCCTTTAGTTCGCTTTGCAGAGATCAGACACTGCACAGCCCTTGCTGATCTGTGAAAAAGCTGTTAGAAATCAAGAAGACAGTCTTTAAAAAGAACTTACATGTCAAAACAAGAAAAATGATAAAAGCCTGAACTCTTAATAAATGAAACGTAGAATCCACATGAAGTAGGCAAAAAAAAAAAAGGAAAAAGAAAAACAGAACAATTTGCTAAAGACATAAAAGCAAATAAAAACAACAAACCTCATCAAAAACATCAGAAGCAGAGAACTGACAGATGATCAGTGGCGATGACGCATGATCAGTGCCAAACATCTCAGCGGAAAATAGGGCCAGTTGGAAAAACCAAATTAATCATCATTATCAGCAGTGCCACAGAGGAGATCACATGAGACCTTCTCTTGGGATGGGTCTGAGAGACGGTTTCTAATTAAAATGTCAACAGGGGAGGTTTTAGAACAATTTAAGGGAGCGGGTAAACCTTAGAATCCATTGGGATTCACTTGTGAGTCTTAAAGAAGCTTAAATATAACATGACCAATCCTACGCTGTGTAACCTGTCATTTAAGTTTAAGAAGAAAACCAGAAAGGGGTGATTGTTTTATCTGTCTGTAAAAGGGTGGGTGTTGGGAGATAAAACACAGTAAAACATCAGCTCTGTACCAGAAAGATTAGAACAAAGCATTAGGAAGAACAGAATTTGTAGTCAGAGCATGAGATGATGAATTGGGAAAGAGGCAATGGGGCTCTGTAGAGAAAATCATATCTTAAGAGTTTTAAAGCCCTTAAAACATCATTAAAGACTATTAAAATGTCATGGGACAAGGGAAAAGGCTGAGAGAAAAATACCTAGTTAAGAGAAGAAACCAAGGGTAGGAAGGACAGCAATGCTTGCCATGATGAAAGCAAGTTACTTGTGGGCCTGATAAAGGTCCTCTCATGTGCTGCACCTTCAGTTTTCCAACAGAGACAAACGCAGGGCAGAGGTGTTACAGAGGAGAGGGAGCCAGATTCTTCTCAGTGCCCAACAGTGAAAGGAGAGGACAGTGAGGACAAGTTGCACCAAAGGAATTTCAGACTAGATATATATTTACTCCACAAGGAGTGGGTAAGCACTGAAACAGCTTGTCTAGAGGTGCTAGGGAACCTCCATCCTTGATTTTCAAAACTTGACAAATCTACCTTCGAAGCTAGCCCTGTTCTGCGCAGCAGAGGAACACACAGAGGTCCTTTCCAACTTAGAATAAGGGAATAGTTGGGGTGGAAAGGGCCTTTAAAGGCCATCTGGGTCTAACCTCCCCTGCAATGAGCAGGGACATCTTCAACTAGCCCAAGCTGCTCAGAGCCCTGTCCAACCCAAACCTGAACAGTTCCAGGAATGGAGCATACAGCTTCTCTGGGCAACCTGTGCCAGTGTCTCACCACCCTCATTGTAAAAAAAAATCTTCATCTAGTCTAAACTGACCCTCTTTTAGTTTCAAACCATTACCCCTGGTCCTGCCACAACAGGCCCTGCTAAAACGTTTGTCCTCAACTTACGTATTTCCATAGCATACACAAAAAACCCTGTAACTTTTTGTGCTGTGAAAATAATAACGTGTAATCTCCGGAAACTGTAACACAAAAATTCAAATCAGAGATTTGTTCCCAGGTTTAGTAGTGAAGGACAATGAACCAATAACCAAACCAAAGGATTTTCAGCATTTCCACACGAGTAACATGATTCCTGGTGAAAATACACCTCAGTGATACGTGGAACTCAAAACAGCAGGGACAGCCAACTTCAACACTAAACTTGTGAAAATAAAGAGCTCTTACTAGGCCAGGTAACAATGCCTCTGGTCTTAATCCCAGTGACTCAGTTTCCTGAAACCTGTGTAACAGAAAGCTGCACCCTGTACATGCTGCAGAGTGTGTAAAACTCCCAGCTGCTGCAAAGCATCAAGGATGATATTGTTTTGTTGGTGTTTTTTTTTTTCCCCATGGAAGGTTGTGGGGGGAGAAAACATGCAAGTTTCATCTCACAGGTCGTATGAGCAGAAAAGAAGGTGGCAACTTGGAAATTCTCACAGAGAACTTCAACCTCCATGTTGCTTAGGGAAAGGACTGTAATTTCCAGTTACAAACAGTGCACAAGCTCAGATGTGAAACCAGGAACTGGAAATCATGCCTGCAGCTGCTTGGATCACAGACTTTCACTCTCACTAGTGTAGCCTTCACAGACCTCTGGGGAAAGAATGTAAAAGATGCATTTTCTCCTAAGCGAAGCTCCAACAAGACTGCAGTAGTTAACTTCTCATGGTTAGATTTCCTGTATCATCACAGTGGTGCTGTATCCTCACACACTCCATCAGAGAATCTTCCTCTCCATCCAAGGACTATGGAACATCCCCATGATTAATGGACAATCTGGAAGGCCAAAGCTCTGCCATGCGTGTGTTGCTCTACGGACAACTGGATGAGAATTATCCTTGCAGACATTCAAGGTGGGTACACAGGCTTCTTCCACAGGGTTGCTCCCTGCAGAGCTGTGATGCTCAGTACACTGCACACTGGTTTGTTCCCAGATTTTAATATACATCACATTTACACATCACTAGTAAAAATCTGTACACTTCACATTACAGTACATACGAGCCACCAGTTGCTAGCTAACACCAGGACACTGATGAAGCCCAAGACAACTGCCCTAAAACAGGCAGGGGGGCTGGTCTTCCCCTCTGGGGAAGTTTCTTTGGGATACATATTCCAACGAGACAGCGCTTTCCAGAGGGGCAAGTGAAGAAGGTGAACCAGGTCCCAGAAATGGACCTGCAGCTTTTCTTCCTCCTCCAACAGCTGCTAAGAGCAGCCTGCTTGCACTCCAGCTCCAGGTGCCAAGTGCTGGGATTCGGCTGGGATTCTCTGTGTGCCTGCAGCATCATTTCTTCATCTTCAGGTCTGCCTCGATGGCGCAGCGCCGCCCTCTGGTGCCTCCGTCCTGCTCACAAGGCAAACAAACACAGTTACACAACCCGGCATCGGCGCTCTGCTCCCTCCAGCACAGGGGGAGGGAAGGAATTCTGCATCTGGCAACAACTTTTCATGCCTTCCAATCAGGAGAAAGGGAAGCTGTCCCTAAGGCGGCCTGGGGAGGCCTGCCTGCATACCTACCTAAAGATTGCTCTGGACACAGCAGGGTGCTGGGCTTGGCAGCATGTGTGCACTGCTGGAGCCAGGGCAGAGAGAGGCAATGTGACTCTCGCCCAGACAGATGCTTTTGGAGCCTGGACAGCACAGGCTTTCTCCTAAACAGCAGATTCTAGCTTAAGGTGGGAAGAGGAAACTGCTGACTAACCTACCTTATCAGCTGCTGATCCCTATGGGAAGTGCTCCTCCAGTTGAGTGACCCTGGCACTAGCTCCCTAGTTTCTTGGCATAGCTCCTTTCCATGAGCAGGTGAGCTGAGAGCTTCCTTTGATGCGCTGCCCTTTCTCTCTGGCTGACATGCTGACTCTCCTGGAGTACTCCTCTGCCTTTAGATACACGCGAGAGATAAGAACAACTCTCCAACTTCCTCTCCTCTCTCCTCCTCGCAACTCAGAGACTTGGTGTTTCCCAGAGGGAATATTTTTCCAAACACTTCTGGATCACCAGAGGCACAGAGCAAGGTATTTCTGCAGAGTGTCTTATGTGCTTTCTGGACCAGGAATGATAAAGGAGTACACAGCTGACTCCTCACTCTCCCAAGACCTTTTGTACTGCCTCCGATGTGTGGAAGGGGCAGCTGTATAAACATGAGAGATGTAGGAAATACAGGTCTGCACCACTTGGTTTGTCTTCCCACTTACATGGAAAGAAAGCAGGAGAGAAGTTGTGGAAAAAAAGCAAAAGCAGATGACAAAACAAAAACTCTTGGAACCAAAAGAAAAGACTGAAGCCCCTCCCGCTCACCCACGCTGAGAATAACGGAATGGGATGTTTCTTCTCTAAGGATCACAGTGGTGCAGCCCCCAAGTCAAACACACCCCTTGCAGTGCTAAGGATGCTGTGACAGTGCAGTGATCACCCAGACAAGGAGCAGAGCACCTGCCAGCAGAACCTGCTGGAGCCTTTCAATACTTACAAAGAGAGAGAGAAGGAAGGCAGGAGAGCCCATTGGGACACTGTCCTGTTAAAAGGCCAAACAGAAGGACTTATCAGGCATCAGCTACAGAAATGCACACACCACACAGAAGCACTGAGCCCACACACGAGCATAGAGAAACATGTGCCCCACTCCCCTTCCCGCACGGCATCAGTCTTACGCAGCAGGAACATAAAAACAGACAAAAAGAGGGATACTGCAAGAGTCAGAATGCTAGGAAAGGGATGTTCCCTCCTCAGCCATGGCAAGGCCTGGTCTACCAACTTCTGCAAGGTGCAGTTGCCACTAGAACTAAGCAGGCAGTCCCTGCTGTCAGTGTTGTGTACACCAGCTGAGAGCACCTGACATCACTTCATCATGTTTGGATGTCTTTACAGAAGAAAAAAACCAAACAAACCTTCACTGCTTAGATCAGTGTGGAATTCGGAGGTTCTCCGGTGTGTTTTACACAGCAAACCAGAGTTGATTAATTCTCTCTCTCTAAAAATCTAACTAGAAAGTGAAGGACATGGCAATTCCCTTCACCTTCCAGCCATATCACACCTCTAACCAATACTCTCTTCATTTCCCTACAGTTTTTATCACCTGTTTTTAAAAGGTGATAGAACTATTGGGATTACAGAAGAAACTCATGAGACCCGCCTCTTGAATGCTGTACAGGTCCAGAACTGAAATCTAATCAACGGACACATCTGAAGAAAATTTGTTTACATGAAGATGCTGGAACCACTGCAATCCCAAAAAACATTCTGCCTCTCTTGTGTGAGAACTTCATGCAGTATCTTGGGATTCTTCAGAAGATCCCAAGTGCCCTTCCAGAGGGTGCAGCATTCTCACCTTCTCTGAAGCATCTTGCTTGCGAGTGGAGTCTCGCCCCCGCAGGCTCTTTGCACTGATCCCTGACTCTGATGTTTGCATCATCAGTTGTGTGGCCAGAAATTGCTGCAAGAAAACCACACTCTGTTAAGATTGCCAGGCAAAACAAGCTCAGTAAGTGTGTGTCAGTTAACTATCACAGACCACAGGCCGGGAATGATTGGGTCACAGGCAGTTTCACTTCCTTTTCTGCTGCTCAAAATAAGTTCCCCTATTTACCTCAGAAGCCACAAGTCCCGAGGAACTACAAAACCTCAGTTCAAACTCTGTTAGTCGTGCCAGTTGGGACTTTCTGCTTCACAGAACATTTTAAATGGCATAAATTCACGTGACAGTTTCATGTACACTTTCTATCAACATAAACCAGCGCAGCCACCCAAAGAAGCAGTCGCGTCCCCTGTCATTCACTATTTTGTTGCTTGTTTCTGTTCCTGAACCACACCCCAGTTCTTGCTGGCCTAAGCATTTCCCTGAAGGAAATTACATTTGAAATCGGTCTGGGCTGAACCTATAAAAAATTTTGCTGCGTTACTTTTAACTCGCCCACAACCTAGTTCAACTCAAACACCTGAGCAAGCACGAGAGAGATGCAGGGAAGGACAGGACTCCTGCATTCAAACACATGGGGAGTGAAACCACGGTCTTACATTTATGGACCAAGAAAGATGCTCTGTCCTCAGCTCAGTACTTTACCTGGATCTGCTCCAGGACATCTCGCTGCATCTCCACAGCCATGTGGTACACATCATGGTCAGAGCTGTTGTACATAACTGCATTTTGAAACATCAGCATAATATCACGCTGGAACTCGGCTGTGGTTCGTATCAGCCCATTCTCAATATTCTTTTTGATGGTAGATAAATCCATTGGCCTATGAAAGAAATGCAAGCAAAATTACAAAAGGAACACTTAACTCTTTTCCCTCTCTTTTGGAAACAACCCAGAGTCTGTAACACTGTCTAGTTAGAGCGCCTGTTTAATTTAGCTGAACAGGTTCTGCACCAGACAGGCTGTGCTCCTGAGTACCAAAGCCTGGGTCAGAAGACAGAAGCTGTCCAGGAATGGTGAAAACAGCCTGAGCGATGCCTCAGGAGAGGCATCTGCCTTCTCCAGGCATCATGGAAGAAGAAACTAAGGAGCTAGAGCTGCAGCCACTGAACTTGAACTGTTTAGGGGAGAGGTTTCAGGAGCTAGCAGGGGATTCTGGTAATTCTTCCAGAAAAGTCTACTATCTGGGACAGTAAAAAATGCTGATTAAAGAAGACAGCTTTTAGGAATTTCACAGATCAATCCTATCTTTTGATAGAAACTGGGAAAAACAGATCAGTTGTATCACCTTACTGATAAAAGTGTTCTGTGTAACTCAGTGTACTTCACCCAAGTCAAGGTTCTGTACAGACATGTGCCTGTTACTGAAGACCCACTTCTTGGGGAAACCTGCTTCTGACTGAATCATGTCAGAAAAAAAAAATGCTTTTCCAAGTGTTCCAGTCTGCACAGCAGGCAAAATCTACATTGTTCCTGCCAGAAATCCCTACACAAATAAGCAAATACAGAGTTCTAGTGACAGAAGGCTGCTGAGACTCACCTCTGCACGATGCTGTGGTAGCCTGGTGCTATATCATCAGTTACAGGCTGCAGAAAGACATTGGCATACCTGCAGAGAGAAAGAGTCCACTTAGTGTCCATCCTTGCTGGTAAATATTTGTTTCAGGCTCCTTTGTTTATTTGTCTCTAACAGTATGATTCATCATCTCCTGGTACCAAGAGAGATAAGCCTCTGAGATGGGAGAGTGGAGACTTGTCTAGGATTAGTCACTTCTTTCTGTCAAGACATCAAACTCACTCACCTGTGATTGGCTGCTGCTCTCCAAACTAGCATGATGGCTTTCTTCCAGATCTTCTGGGCCTGTATCGCTTCCTGATCCTCACTGCACACTGAGCTGGGAAGAGAAGAACATACTTCCTTTAGGAATCTGCACAGTGCCTCAGAGCAGAAAACTTGTTTATTTTGCCTTTGACATGCCAATACTAATCCATGCCAAAGTCTGAAGGAAAAAAGTGGGAGCTGCTACTGGAGTGCTGTCTGCACACTTGCCCTTGTAAGCAAGGATAACCAGAAATAATCACCAACAAATTCACACTCATCAAAACAGGAATGAGATTCCTGCACCCCCTCCACAACTCCCTGACACTCACAACTGTGAGGAGGCTGGGCTGCTGGGGATGGAGTCGGCAAGTGCATGTGACTGCAGAGGCGCATTGTGGACGCTGAAGCCGTCGTCGCTCTCACTCACGGGGGGTTCGTTATCCATCTCTGACAGATACCCCTCACCCTGATCTTCTTCTTTGGGTTCCTCCAAACTGGCAGCCTCACTGGCACCGTCCTCATCATCCTCCTCACCCTGCCCATCCTGAAACACAGGGTCCATGAGCCAGCACAGCCAGCTACAGCAGCAACTCAGAGCCTCCAAAGCAACTGTGGTTCAGCAAGCGAAGTGATTTTCTTGTTACCCTGCTGACAACTGTGCAGGCACTTCCAGGGAACCCCAGTCTCTCTGGCCCGCCCTGCCTCCCCCTGCAGACCCACAAGCACATACACACACAGCTTTACAGCTTGAAGCAATCTCTCCTTTAGCTCTGACTGCAGACCGCTTACTTCTCAATGCAGAAAGCTGAACACAAGCTTTGCTTTTCAGCAGAGAGCAGCAGCAGTGACATGTTGCTAATAAACTCAGGATGACTGCAACCCAGAATTACCTTTATCTGACTCCTAAACAGGGCTTGGGCCTCTTCCTTCATTGACTCTGTGAAAGGAAGAAATGCAGAAAGGTTGACTCTCCAAAGCAGTCTTCCCTACAAAAGCTCCTGCACCAATGTCTACTGTCCTGCAGTAATTACCACTGTTCCTACACGTATCTTTTGTCCCTCCTCCCCAAAAAACCTGAACCATATCACTGACAACTATCCAGCTAATAATGTTGCATGTAAAAGATTTCCTAGCTGAATTAAGTTACCTGACAGCTCAAATTTGTGCTGAACATCAGCCTGTGAGGAGTCTTCACTCACATTTGGGACTTGTGGAGGGGATGAATCATCATCAGGTGGGGTCTGGAGGGAAGAGAAATGCACAAATCTAGATGTTTGTGTCAGCTTACTTCAGTGAAGGTGTGGGCACATCTCACTCACCCTAACCTGACTCGAGGCAATGAGGTTCACTGAGCACCTTCCCAGCAGCAATTCTGCACATGGGCAAGGGGAGATACACAAAGGTACTGCCTAAAGCAGAGCTGCTCTGCTCATCAAGCACATCAGCAGCATGGCTCCCAGGAAAACAGTCAGTCACATCCACTGAAGGGTCACCTTCAGCCCAGCAGTCATCCTTCCTCTAAATTTCTCTCCTACCTGCCACAACTGCTCTTTTCTTTCCCCACAGCAGCTCCAGACAGCCTCTCTGCTCACATACCTCTGTCTTCACTGGATTGAGCACTGCATCTTCTCCCTTGGATGACTCCATATTGATTTCAGGAGTCTCTCCTGACGTTAGAGCTGCTCTTTGATCTTCTTCTATCTCTTGACTTCTAAGCTCTGGTGTTTCTGTCACTCTTGCAGTTGCTGGTATGGTTTCCTCAGGGCCCAGCTGACCCTGGTCCTGCTCTGCAAGTTCGGTCTTTATTTCTGATGCCAGCTCGCCAATGCCCATTAAGTCTCGAATTCCCTTTGCCTCTGGCTCCTCACACTCCAGTCTCTCCTGCTTCACAGTCACAGACACTTGGGGTATTTGGGCCTGTTTCTCGTGCTCCTGACGAATTGAATGTTCCCATGGGCCTGGAAGGGTCTGAGGGTCATCGGTATCTTCACAGAAAGAAGACAGAGCAGCTTCAACAACTGCTGCATCCAGGACTTCAGGGTGGTCATCTACCTTTATTGTCAAAACAAACACACAGCAGTGCAGACCAAGGTCAGAAAGATAAAGAAAAGTTCATGTTATTTGGTACTGAGAAAACTGTGGACAACTCCATGTACTGGTACTGCCTTTTGCAGCTAGACTTCTATCACTCCCTGCGCAGCCTCCCATGGAACTTGTTTCAGAAATATGGCAATCCTGGAAAGGATGCTATGAGCAGCACTCATCTGTCTGCCAGAGATGTGACCTAAACCCTACCCAACATGAGGAAGAAAGAGATTTCTTTGTGCACTCTGAAGAGGAGCACCAGACTAAGATGAGCACCGATGTCAAACTGGCAGCAGTGGTGTCATAAGGTCATTTCCCATTGTTCTGGAAAACTGTGGTGAGAATGTGCACTTTGGAATAGCTATTTCTCACTTGTTTAACTAAATTGGTGAACACCAATAATCTGAGATTAACCCAACTCAATGTGGAGCAAGAGGCACTGGCACTCTGCTTTGCCCATTTACCTTGTCCTCAATGATGGCTATAATATTTCCAACTGTATCAAAGTCCAGCTCTTCCCCCGTATAGGACACTGCAATATCCATTTTCTCAGCCAAATCCAGATCTTCTTTCCCATCCATGCAGTGATCTTTGGAAGACCCTGCAGTGCTGCCAGCCCCAGAACCCAGGCACTCTTTCTTGATGGAATCAATGATCATGGATATTTCACTGCTGTCCATGGACACTGTCACAGTGTGGGAATCAGACACTGCCTCCATGGAAACACAGGCTTCTGGCTGGCTCACTGCACAAGGATGAGAGGGACAGTCAGAGACCACGCTGGAGAAGTCCAACCCACATAAACACTGCAGTGGATAAGACCGAGCACCAACCGCAACTATCCCAGGCCCACCCACGTCACCATGGCTTAGAAAAATAAAAGACAAATACGGCTTTGCTTTCCCACAGGAGAGACAAAGTGAGATTCCAACCCTTGAACCACAATCCAGAAAACCACCAGCACCCCCACCCAGCAAACCCTGTTTAAAACCACCTGCTTACTCCAGAACCCAGACATAACGATCCTTTTGGCCATGATGGCAAGTCTGAGGTGCTAAAGCCCAAGCTGAGAGCTCGCCGGGCGCTGATCCCATGGGAAGTTCTGCTTTCCAGCAGTGCATGTCCTATGAGTGCGTAGTTCAGGAACGCACCTGTGGCTACGCTTTCTGGAGCTGCAGCTGGTGGCACAACGGACGGTGCTGACAGCGTGGGCATCATGACAATAGTTGCCTGGGACACAGGCTCTACGGGGGGTGGCAGGAGCTTAGCTGGAGGTTCGCTGGCAACAGCGGAGAAGGAAGCAAGAGGTGAGGTGAACTGTGCAGGACCAGCTTCTAAAAGCCGGGAAAGCGTAGGAGCACCTAACAGAGAGTAGAAGGGAAAAGCACATGAGCAAGAAGCAGCCACCACTGAAGTCCACAAAGCCACCACTGGGTTCTTCACTGTCTGGTGGCTTCTTCTGGGAAAAGACACTGAGAGATACCTATAAACAGTCCCAAAAGCTGTACAGAGAACCTGCACCAAAAACACCCGACCCCACTGTGTGTGCAGTCTGAGGCAGAATCATGCAACTATGGAACACTGTTCACTGTAAGGGCTGGACAGACTAAGCCACACATGCACAGAGATGCCCTTCCAAAGGCTCATCCCAATACGATTACGGGAAATCTGAAAAACAGTGCTGAGAGAGCCACACAAGGTAAGCCAAGACAAAAACAGGCATCACAGGAGCTGGGAGGGAGCAGGGGGGATCTCTTTGCAGGTTTTTCCTGGAAAATTCCTTTTATATCAAAGGTTGCCACTCATTTTAGCTGTAACTTCCAGTCTGAATTTACTCAACTGCCTGGACCAAATTAACAGGTCTTAAAAGATGTGGATAAGGAAACCTGCTCACTTATATGGAATTTTATATAAATGAATGGCATAAAACCTCAGTTGCAGACAATGAGATTAAACCACTGGTCAGCAAGAGCTGAGAAAAAACCCTCACCTTAGGAAGGTTGTTCTGAAAAAGCCCAATGCAAAGAGTCTTGCACTGTCACTCTCACCCTGACTCTGGGGAACTCGCTCTGGAGCTCACAGTTCTCTGTGGTCTAACTCTCAAAAGACCTCCGAGCTACAGCAGAGAGAAGGTACAAGAGTTCTCCAGATTCACAGGGGGCTGAGTTTGACACATTAAGAATCAGATACTAGATCATTTTTTCCTCAACTCCCTGTCAACAAACTCTTTCTTTCTACAACGAAATGCTGGCTATTAACCAGCGTCAAACCCAGAAAACTAGACTGTGCGGATCAGGATTGAATCGAGTCTAATTGTTTCAGTCACTCTTTTTTTCCATAAGGATTAGGGTCTTCTTAAAAAAGTAGGGGTGAGACGGACATGGGTACAGAAAGAGGAATACAACTCATAAAGAAGCCCCCAAACCCGCCAGGCTAGATGTCCTTCATCTTTCTCCAAAGACAATTCACAGAGCATTCTGAAGGGACATCTTGAAGGAGAATTGTATAGGGAGAGACCCGAGTTACCTGAAGCAGCAGGAGATGCAGGGACAGCACCAGGTGTCGACTGCATTTCCCCCCCGTGCAGCACTGGAAGGACACTTCCTACCTCCAGCAGCACTCCTGAGCTGTTCATATGACCAGAAGCCACTGCCATTTCGTTTTCACCGACCTGTCAAAGGAGGATGAAACTGAAGTTTTGGGAGATACCATCACATCAGTGATTGTCTGCCAGATGTGCATTTCCATGAACAGGTCCAGCATTTGCTGTTTCAGCATTTCTTCTGCACTCTGCACCCTGCCTGAGGCCCCTCATATAGGTGCACAACATGAGTCTGCAACTAATTTCTGTTCTTCAGCTACAACACAGCTGCAGTGCCACCTTCCTTTGAGGTCAGGTCAAACAGATCATTGCTCTACCTCAGTTCCTCTGTTCCAGGAGATCACAATTCTTTAGATCCTGAGATGGCATGGAAATATCCCTCATTTTGAGTTGAGAGCAACAGAAGTACCAAGATGGAAAGTAACTCTATCAAGGTCAGACAGTGAACCTATGATGGACCTTGAAACAGATGTAAACCAGTCTTCTTCCTACAAAGAAAACCCAGTCTTCCACAGCCATTACCTTCTCCTGCTCCACTTTGCAAACACGGAACCCATGGAACATTTACCCAAGCTAACAAATAGAAAAGACTGACTAAATCTGACTACTACAAGAATAAAGTCAACAGCCAACACAGCTACTCCAGCACACAAGCACTAACACAGGGAATCCGTGCCACGGGCAGGCTGATGGCTGCTGTTTTTAGACTGGGCTGTGAACACTGTCAGCACCTCCCAAGACTTCCAGAGTCACTAACACCACAGGTGGGTTCTCATTACAGTGATTTTAGTAACTGTCTACAATTAGGAGAAAACTGAAACACTTCAATATAGGTCATAAAACCCATTAAAGTATTCCCTACTCTTATGCTAAGACACATTACAAGTCTTGAAACGCAACCTCCTGCCAAGATGTAAAGAACTGTGGGCCCAAAGTAATCACCAAGAACAGCTCCGAGGAGGCTGATGGGGATGATGATGACTAACAAGTTCCCTCCCCTGAGGAGAACAACTTCCTCTGGCAAAGCCTGCAACCCCAACTTCTTACAACTGAGGGGAGACAGCCAGTCCTACGTGCTGCACAATCCCTGCAGTCCTGCTGGGAAAGGGTCCTACCTCTGTGGCTCACAGGGGTAATTATACCTCTCAGCTATCACTTCCGCTGGGACTCTCACAAAACTGCACATTTTTAAAAAGTCTTTGCAGATCCCCATTTTTCAGTGGGAGAGTCTGAATCAAATTGTTTATGTGCTTGCATATATGAGCAGAGAGCTCCATACCAGCCTGGGGCTTGTGGGCAAGAGACTGCCCTTCTTCAGCAGCTCTGAGAGCAGAGGGGAAGGAGGCGGAGTTGCTTTTTGTCCTAGCATCTTTTTCTGGGGTGAATCATCAGTGACTGGGGTCATGGGGGCATCCAGGGGAGCAGAGCCTGGAGGGGTGTCAGGGATTCCAATGAAGGAGGCAACTGGGGTGCTGGGCAATGTCCCTGGCGTGACCTGAGAAAGAGAAAAACCACACTGTTCAAAGCCACACTCCACCACACGGACCAGCCCCACTTGCTGCTTCCCCCAAGAGCATTGATCCAGCACACCACAGACACCTACTCCATTCACTCGCTGCACCTACTCCAGGCACGTGCTTTCACCCTTTCCCTGCCCTGTAGTGCCATTTCCCAGGCACTCAGACTGCCTGGCCAACCCACTGATGCCCCTACATGGTCTTTGATCCAGACACCGGATCACCACAGACATGGAAGAGGACATGGATCCCGAGCAGCTCTGTACACCAACCACACTGCAGCACTACCGCAGCCAAGAGTCTGCAAAGCGAGGCAAGGGCTTCTCCCCAGGCCCCTTCTCTGTGATGGAAGCTGAGCCCCATGTCCCAGGCTGGTCTTTCCCTCCTACCTGGGATAAGGATCCTTACCCCTGGACTGGCCTCATCCCCAGCAGGCTGGGACAGATCTCCCAGTGCATATTCTCCCCCTGGGGAGGTCGAGCCAGCGGGGGAACGAACCATCACACCCGTCAGTCGTCGTGGTGGGTTCTTAATGGCCTGACGAGCTGGAAGAGAACAGAAACTAAAGTGAGATTCCATGACTCCATCTTGGACAGTCCCTGAGAGTTACCTCTGACTTTATCCTGAAGAATCTTAAGAAAACAGTTTATGTTGTAGGAATTTCTTGCACCACACTGGGCTCAGTTCCCCAATAATACCAGCTTTGGGTAATGCACCTCTATTTCAGGTTTCTTTAGCAGCTGGGTGGGTATTCACCACCTTCTACCACTGACAGGTTAAATGAATTAATAGCCCCAAGAGTTATAAAGGAATTAAATGTTCAGAATAAACATCTCTTCTTTTATCTTCAGACACCAGAGAAACTATAGGGAAAACTAAAGGGGTGAAAAGCCCGACATTCTAACACAGAGCTCCTTGGTAATCCTGCTTTCTCTTAGATACACCTTTCCTACAGATTCTGTTCCTCTCTCAGAAGCCTCTGCATTTTGCCCTGTTACAAATATAGTGCTGGAAAGAGAATACAACCTTTCTCTCCAACTCCAGAGTTAAGAAATTCCTACCACAGGTCTTAATAAGACCTAAGTATTTTCCAAACGTGCTTATGAATATGCACATCTCTCCAAGGAAAAGGGAGGCAGCTCATCTCCAGCCTACCTTGATAAGCAGCATCTGTAGCCTTCCTCTTGACTTCTGCTTCCTCCTCCTCCATTTTTTTCTTTCTGTGTACAGAATCAAAACCTGTTACAGAGTGTCTCAATTCCTCCTTCACAATCAGTTTACTGACCCCCCGCCCCCTTATCTCGGGACAACACTGAACTGCCCCTGAGGATTTGGGCTCAGTTCCCCTGAGGAGGGAAGCAGAGCCAGAGAATGACACACTGGGCAGGAAATTTCACTTCCAGCTGATTATCAAAACAGAGCAGCAAGAATGATGCTGCAAACCATCACCTAGCTCTCTCCTGAGCAACTCCAAACGATGTTCCACACAAGCTGGTATCCCCTGAGCTAAGCTAAATCCTCCCTCATAGGCCAAAGCGTCTGCCTGGCTGCTGCATTTCTCTTCACCCAAAGTACACGAAACAAGAGATGCCTGACAGAGTGTCAGGGAACTGCAGTCTCAGAAGAAAGCACAACATGGAAATAATTAAATAACCCACATCATAATCTCATTGCACAGCTCCTCCAGTCTGTTATCCATGTGTCCGGCCTGGATCAGCTCTGCATCCTTCTTGAGTTGCCTGTAATCAGAAAACCTTCTTACTTACTGAGCACCGAACAGGACACCCGAAGCAGTATTTCCACCCCAGCCACCATCCCACTTAGACAATCTTTTCAGGACAAGGCTCTCAGATGTGCCACAGCTTAACACCTCTGCCATGTACCTGTATTTTTCCTGTGTTTCTTTAATAATTTTCTTCAACTCGTCAACCCTTTCTGCAGTCAGTTTCCGCACAATAACATCTTCCACAGTTTCCACAACTTCTCCCTTCTCACCACGTTTTCTCCTATAAAGAGAAAAAAAAAGCTATACACCAAACATAGAAAACTCAGTTCTCATTTCATAAATGGCTGCTGTCTGTCACTCCTGACACACTCATGCACAATAAAAAAATCAACTTCCTTCAATTCCCTTAAATGATATTGGACAGCACAATCTCTTCTGAAATTTTTACCTACTGCACCCAGTGCTAAAGATTTCAGGAACAGATCAAAGATGCAAGTCCACTAAAAATTCTCAACCTGAAAAAACCAAATCATTCCACTTCAGAGAAGATTCTTCTCTGCCCATGAAGCAACATCTATTTTTTTCTCACTAACTCTACTAACATGTTTTCAACTCCAGTGCTGAAGATCATTCAGCGCTATTACAAACAAATACTACTTTCAGACATCCCACCTTTAAGTTAATTTGATGTGAAGTCCCCAAACAAAACGCCTGGAATTAGGAGCAATAAATATCTGAGACCACAAAGCTGTAGTGAAAGCATTGAGAAGAAAGCTGTAAAAACCCACTGTAAAGTAGGGACAAATACAAAACGTCTTCCCTTCTCGCTTCTGCTGTCTTTTCGATCCCTACTCTAAATGATAAATGTCTGTGTAAAGCTTCTGATCTGTAAGACTAACATGTAGTGTTTTATTGCAGCAAAATAAATGTTATCTCCCACATCTGATCCCACTGTCCATCCACAAAAGCTATCACAGCTGAATTTTCTCATTCCTGAATGCTCTTTTAGGGAGGAGTTGGTTGGGGAAGAAAGGAAGTGAACAGTAACAAGGACTTCACTGTAAGAACTGATGAGTTCCCTCCCCCCAAATTGCTGCAGACTGTGCTTGGGTCAGACTTTATACTCACTTGGGGGTCTCTGTGGTCTCCAAGAGCTCTGAATACTGAGATGCACAATGCTGAGGAGAAACAAAGGAAGTTAGAGGACATTAAAGAGTCAGCTTCAGCTAACACCTATCAACAAAGCCCACAGGGCACTCACTCCCACTTCTTCGGAGGCCCAACATTTTATGAACAGCTCTCACAGTTTTCTCCAGAGTTTCCCCTAAGGCTATAATTTAGTGTAGCTCACAGTGAGGAAGCAAAAACAAAGCTAAAGAACAGATGCTCCCAACTAGCAATTCAGAAAGCAAACCAAGCAAAAGCTGCAGCTGTAATGTTTCCGTCTGTGAATACGAACCAAAATATTTAATCGAAGAAGACAAAATAACACTATATCAAGGCCAGTTTCAAAGCTCAACAGACCCAGTAAGAAACATAACAACACCAACTTCTCCTCTCTTGAGTCGCCATCTGTTTTTGTCCCTTATACAACAAAAGTCCCAGGTGCTGGCTCAAACAGCAAGACACAACAAAATACGAATTCCTAGGGCAAGGAATTCCACAGCTTAAATCACATGCCTGGTGAAGAATCATTTTAGTCAGACTTACTTATTAATTGTTTACTGGACAAAGCACGGAACAATTAATCCTTATTCATCCTCATCACGGCACTTCTGATTATGCAGAGATCTGGTGTATTCCTGTTACTCATCTCCTCATGTTAAGGGTTCTCCCTTACTTAGCCATCCTTCACAAGGAAAGCTGTTTCATATCATTGATCATCCATGTCTTTTCCTTAACTTTATCCAACTGTACTGTGAGCTCAAGTTTAATTTCAGAAACAGAAAAATAGTATTTGATTTAAATAAAATTGGGGTTTTTTTCCAAATTAATTTTGCTATCTGTTTTTAAAACAACAAACACATTCTCTTAGGCACCTGCTTTATATATATTCCTTGCAGAACTCATTTTTTTCCAAGACTCAAATATCAGTATCTTACCTTTTGGGAAAACCAGTCAGGTGGGCGCCCTGGCTCTGCAAAAGGCTTGATGGCTCTGCTGACTGAGACCCTGCAGGGGGGAAATGGCAAGTCACCATCAACTTACTTTTCTTCCCCAACTACCCTGCAGAGAAAAACTGACAAGCTGTCTTGACATCATTGAATAACCCTCTGAACATTATAAACTCACCAAGGAGCTGTTGTGTTTGGGAATTATTACCGTATAAAGTAAAAGACTTGAAAATATTTGCCTGCTCCTAATAAACAATGCCTTTGCTCCTTTGCTTTGAAAAGCAAGTTTCTAGCTTCTGATTACATGACTGTATTTCCACAAACACCTTACTTTTGTGAGGGGGAATAGGCAGTAAAACAGAGCTCTAGGTTCAGTGCACAGGAATCTGTTACCAAATACCCTTCTTGATCCCAACCAATTTATCCAAAAGAACCAGAGAATCACCTAATGGTGTGGGACCTTTACTGGATCTTAAAGATCATCTCGTTCCAACCCCCTGCCATGGGCAGGGACACCTTCCACTATCCCAGGTTGCTCTAAGCCCCATCCAACTTGTCCTTGGACACTCCCAGGGATGGGGCAGCCACAGCTTCTCTGGGCAACCTGTGCCAGGGCCTCACCACCCTCACAGGGAAAAATGTCTTCCTAATCTCCAATCTAACCTTTCCTCAGTCGGTTTGAAGCCATTTCCCCTTGTCCTGTCACTCTGTGTCCTTGTCCAAAGTCTCTCTCCAGCTCTCATCACTCTTTATTTTAACACACCTCTGCTTTTACGAAGGCAGTGACAAAGCCTGTCCAGGTACGTCTCTAACGCTTTTGCCACCCCATCTTTGTTCTGAACAGAGACGGGGGGGACATCGCCGCGCTCTGCCCCGGGCACCCGGCGCCTCGCACACGCTCAGGTCCCCCGCTCTGTGCTCCCATACCAGTTCTGGTCGCCGCTGCGCATGACGGAGGAGGCCAGGCAGAGTTTCTCGCGGATGGACCAGGGCTCGGTGGGGCCGGCGCTCAGCAGCTTGTGCTCTGCGGGACAGGGCAGGAGTGTGCGGGGGCAGCGCCCGGGGGCAGCGGGACGGGACCCGGGG
>VZRE01006015.1:0-37487 GCA_013396775.1 Cephalopterus ornatus
TGGTGGCATCCAGGGTGGCACCGGAGGGAGGTTCTGGGGCTGGGCTGGAGCAATGGCGTGTACTGGGGACAGCGAGGCCTGGAGGGCCTGGAAGAGGCTCTTCCCTGAAATCTCCCGGCAAATTCCCTCTCAGGCCAGCACTGGAGGGTGAAGACACTCCCTTGTCCCGGGCTTTGCCTTTCCCCAGGACCTGCTGGACTTTGTCCCTCAGAGGTGACACCTGTGCTGGGGCTCCGGGGGTTTGCAGCTCTCCCAGGCCGTGTCAGAGGGCTCTGCCTGCCCTGGAGCCACGGGAGAAGCTGCCCATGACTTTGTCACCCCGAGGCTGCCCATGACTTTGTCACCCCGAGGCTCCTGTTTGGAGGAGCAGCCTCAGGGTGGGTGCAGGGGGTGCCCTTGGTTGGCTGGGATTGGTGCCATGCTGGGCACTGGCAGGGCTGGAAGGGGCTTCCCTCTGCCCCCTCTCTGTCCCACTTCTTTTTCCTGTATTTTTATTTAACGTTTTTATTTTCATTTTTTTATTTTTCTTTTTTAACTTAATTTTTATTTTATTTTTCTTTATAATTTTTATTTGGTATTTTTATTTTATTTTAATTTTTATTTCCATTTTTAATTTTATTATAATTTTCTATTTGTATTTTATTTTTATATTTTCATTTTTGTTTTAATGTTTATTTTACTATAATTTTATTTGTATTTTATTTTTCTTTTGATTTTATTTTTCTTTTTATCTTTTAATTTTAATTTTTATTTAATTTGTTTTTATTTTAATCTTTGTTTTTATTTTATTTTTATTTCTATTTTTCATTTTTAGTTTAGTTTTATTTCTATTTTATTTTAATTGAACTGTCCTTTCAGTGCTGAAGAAGCGCCTGGTGAAGCTCGTGGTGAACTTTCTCTTCTACTTCAGGACAGACGAGGCTGAGGTATGGAATGTGCTGCTGAGTGGGGTTTGCTTCCCTCCTTCTTCCTTCTTTTTCCTGTGGATTGATTGTGTGGGCTGGGAAAACGGTGCTGGGACAGAGTGTCCACCTTTCCTCTTCCTCAGCTCAGCTGGGCTCCAGGAGAGCTGGAGAGGGACCTGGGACAAGGGATGGAGGGACAGGACACAGGGAATGGCTTCCCACTGTCAGAGGGCAGGGAGGGATGGGATATTGGGAAGGAATTGTTGGCTGTGAGGGCGGGGAGGGGCTGGGATGGAATTCCCAGAGAAGCTGTGGCTGCCCCATCCCTGGAAGTGTCCAAGGGACCAGAGGAGCAACGTGGGATAGTGGGAGGTGCCCCTGCCCGTGGCAGGGGGTGGGACTGGATGGGCTTTGAGGTCTTTCCAGCCCAAATGTTCCATGGAATGCGCAGTAAATGAGGTTTTCAGGCCCTTCCCTGCTGCCTGATTTGTGTCTCTCACGTGGTGTCACTTGGAGAAGAATTCCCAGTGGGTTGCTCAGTTCCAGGCCGTGTCCCCCACTGTCCTTGCTCAGGGGTGAGATAGTGCCTGGTGTCTGTGAGTCCCCCCGGAGCTGTTCCAGCTCTCCACATTCCCCTGCCCCGGGACAGCCCTGCCAGGGCACAGTGGGGCTTGTTCTGTGTCTCACAGGGAGTAGCTCAGTTTTGTTTCATTTACTGAGCAGGGAAGCAGAAGTTCTTTGCTGTCTTCACATCACAGAAAGAAGCAGTAAAGGCCCAGGCTGACCCTGAGCCAGCAGAGGTGATTAACACCTAATTAACATCCGCAAAGTGCCGCAGGTGAGACTGGCACTGGAGGCACAAAAAGGTGATCAAAGGCTTGTGGAACATCCTGCAGGCAGACTGAATTATTGCAGAGCAGCACCGGGGTATCATCAAACTTGCCTGAAAGGCTCCAGGGAAACGCTGTGGGTCCGGTGCTGGGGGCACTGTGGCTTAAACCCTCTCTCCCTGTGTTTTCCAGCCCATTGGAGCTCTGCTGCTGGAGCACTGCAGGATCACCAAAGAGGAGGAGAACGTCTTCTCCATCAGTGAGTGCTGCCTGGGCATCATCCCTGGGCCTTTCCCCCGGGGCAGAGTGAAAGGAGATGTTTTGCTGCTCAGTTCCTGCTGCTCTGGCGACAGTGGGGTCAGCTCAGCCCTTCCCCTCCTCGGTGGGGTCGGCTCAGCCCTTCCCCTCCTCGGTGGGGTCGGCTCAGCCCTTCCCCTCCTCGGTGGGGTCGGCTCAGCCCTTCCCCTCCTCGGTGGGGTTTGGTCTCTTCTCCCAGGGAACAAGCGACAGGACAAGAGGAAACAGCCACAAGCTGTGCCAGGGGAGGTTTAGGTTGAATGTTAGGGAAAATTTCTTCATGGAAAGGGTGTTCAGGCTGCCCAGGGCAGCGGTGGAGCCACCATTCCTGGAAGTGTCCAAAAAACGTGTGGATGTGGCACTTGAGGCCGTGGTTTAGCGGTGAACACAGTGGTGCCGAGTTGATGGTTGGACTTGATGCTCTTAAAGATCTTTTCCAACCTTAACAATTCCATGGTTCTATCCCTCAGCTGCCAGCTGTTCCTCCCTGTGCCACGTCCCATCCGGAGCACAGGGCCATTCCAGGGATACTCCATGGCTGGAGCAGTGTGGGATTTGCTCAGCTGCACGTGCAGAGCAGGCAGAAATCCCTCCTGAGGGCGGGTCAGTGACAGATCTCTGCTGTGCTGCTGCATTTTATCCAAATTCCCCCCAGTGGGCTCAGATAAAGCCTCCGTGGGGCTGTTCCAGCCCGTCCTCCTGCCGTGCTCCGTGTCCTTGTGGCGATACTGCGGCTCCAGCTGGATCCGTGTCCCCCGGGAGAGGCTTTCATCCCACACGTGCTGAGAACAACAGGATGTTTCTCCAAGGCCGTCCCTGTATCTCTTGGCCTGGCTGCAGGGCACAGCTGTGTCTCCTCCCTGGTGCTCTCCCTGCCTCCAAAGGGCCCTCGAACAGCCCCAGCTGACACCGGTCTCGCTGAATTTTGGTGTTTGGGGCCTTCTGTGGGCAAGGATTCCTGAGGGAAGTGTGGAACCCCCCAGCAGCTGCTGTGGGGCTGGGACTGTGCCGCAGTTGGTGCAGCCTGACCCACTTATTTGGCAGCAGTAGCAGCTCAGCCCCCCGAGGGTCTGTGCAGAGCAGAGCTCTGGGCACCAGAATTGCTGAGATTCCTGGGTCTGTCCTGTGCAGAACCAGAGCTGCACAGGGATTTGCACGGCACCACATTCCCAAAAGCCTCCGGCAAAGGCAGCTCAGGGCCCTCTCCCAGTGCAGTTCAACTCCTCAGTGGCTGCTCTGTGCCTGCATCCCAGCCCTTCCTCGGGGCTGCTTTTCACTTGGATTTAAATCCTTGGAGGCTTCCCAAGGAGCCTCAGGGAGTTCCAGTCCCAGATCTGGCCGTGTTGGTCCAATTCAGTTGCTCTCACGTTGGGAAGTTGCTCTTGCCGAGGTCTTTGGCTGCTGGAAGCTGACAAATGCCCCAGGCAGCTACTCCCGGGCACCCAGACCAGGGAGGGGACAGGAGGAGGGCCGGGGTCGGGGTTACCAGCTCGGTCCAGCTTGTCTTAGTTAACAGAGGTGCTAATTGTGGCCTGGCAGGGGAGCACGGGCAGCTCTGCCAGGACCTGCCTTGAGCCTTTTCCTTGTTCCTGGCAGGTTTCATCGAGGAGCCAGAGAGGAAATACTGCTTCCAGTGTGCCAGTGAGGAGCAGTGTCAGGAGTGGGTCGAGGCCCTCAAACGAGCCAGGTGGGAAGAGCCGTCAGAGCGAGGGTGTGCCAGGAGCTCTGGGATCAGAGGGGGAACCTGGGAGCACGGGGGTTGTCTCCTCCCAAACCAGCTTCCCCCCAGCCCTAAATAGCATCAGAAACTTGCCCACATCCTCCTGTGCTCAGCAGGGTCTGTTCCTGTCTTGCAGCTACGAGTTCCTGAGGAGGAGCTTGATTTTTTATCGGAATGAGATCCAGAAGATGACAGGGAAGGTGAGTGAGGCCCTCGGGGTCAGGTGGTGACTGATGGTTTGGACTGGAGCTGGGGGTTGTGGGTGTCGCTGCCAGTCCTGCACAGGCTGTTTGATCTGGAAGGAGATCCCAGATTCCATAGGGAGCTCCACAGCCAGACCTGAGCACCCTCCTCTGCCGTGCTCACTCTGACCCTCGGACACACAGGTCTGTGCTGGAGCGGGCCAAGGATTGGAGCTGGACAGGCCTGGCTGGACTCCCAGCAGGGCTCTGCAAGAGTTCACCACCAGCCCTGGCCAGATTTGTGGGTGGAGATGCTGCTCTCACCCTGCCAGGCCCCTCGGAGCGTCACTGGTGGCAGGGGCGGCTCTGACTCCCTGTGCCCACAGACCCTGCTCACCCGCTGTGCCCCGAGTCCTCCCCAGGGGCTGCTGCACTTCCTGCACCCCTTCATCTGGCTCTCACTGGTGCCTCCCTGTGCTCTCCTGCAGGACCCCCTGGAGCAGTACGGGATCTCGGAGGAAGCCCGTTTCCAGCTGGGAACACACCAGCAGGAATTCCCTCACCTGGGCTGAAGTGGCTCCTGAGTCCTGAGCAGGCTCCCCAGGGCCATCCCAACCCCTGGGAAGGACAGCAGAGCCCCACAGTGACCAAGGGACTCTTTTATTTATTACCCAAATCATTTTTTATCCTTTTTTTTTTTTTTAAAGGGAATTCCTTGTACGTTCCCATTTTCCCAGCTGTGGAGGCTGAACTGCTCCCTTGTGGTGGGAGCAGAACCCCCTGGTCCCTGGGATGAGCAGGGGCAGGGGCTGACAGAGCTCCCAGCACCTGATGTTCTCCAGGGCCTGGAGCTGCTGGAGCTCCAGCCCTTCTCCTCCTCCTCCCTGTCCCTCTCCTGAAGGAGCTGCTTGGCTTTCCTGGCTCAGGGTCTTCCCTCAGTCTCCAAGGAGCCCTTGGGGCTGTAAGAGGATGCTCTGATCACTTCTCTGTGCTCCAGGGTTAACCCCCTCCTGTTCTGCCCCCTCCTGCTCATGCAGAGCCCTTCTGGGGGCTGATGGCTGAGCTGGTGAGCAGGGAGGACTGGGAATGCTCCCAGTAACACTGGGAATGCTCAGCCACAGCTCCAGCTGCTGGGCAGGAGGAGTCTGCTCCCCTGTGCTAAGGCAGCAGCTCTGGGCAGCCACTGGCACTTGCCTTTGGGGGTTTCCCTTCCCTGGGCAGGTGTTGTGATTCCTGGGGGTGGAGGGTGCCCACACTCCAGCCCATCTGAGGGAACGAAGGGAACAGTTGGGAACAGAGACAGGGAGGGATCCCTGCGGGCTCCTGCCCCTCTGCAGAGCTGTGGGCTGAGCTCTGATCCAGCTTCCCAGGGAGGGAAGGCAGATGGAGAGGTTGGCAAAGGCAGGAGCTGCTCCCTCTGGCTGGAGGTTTGGGCTGCAGGGTGTGGGTTCAGCTGGGCATTAACCCTCCAGTCCCTGAGCCACAGCTGCAGCTTCTCCCCCCTTTGGGAGCATCCAAAGGGACAGACCAAAAACTGTGCCAGGGTCACTGCCAGGGCTCCAGAGCTGCCTCCCTGGGGCTCCAGGAAGGGAGAGAAGGGTTAAGGAACATCCCCACTCCACCAGCCTGTGGCTGTGGCTGCAGGAAGGAAAACTGCCCAGAGATGAGGGAGGGAGGGAGGGAGGACACTCCCCACCCCCAGAGCTGCAGGACACCCCCATTCCTCACTGCCACAGCAGCTCCCCTGGAACCAGCCCAGGAAAAGCTCCAGGAAAAGCCCCTGGGAGGGTCCTAGGTGACACTGTCAGAGGGTTGGTGGCAGAAGGAACAGGGTGGGAGCCTGAGCTTTGTGGGCTGCAGCTCTGGGTGTTGTTCCCCTCCAGGGTGGGTGGAGCAGCCTCTGAGCTGGGCTTGAAGGGAACTTTTGGGTCTTTTCCTCTTTGGCTGGGAACAAATGCCCAAAGAAGAGCCTTAGTGGCCTGACCTTCTGTCTTTACCTCTCACTGCTGGGTGCCAGGACAGTGACAGCTGTCACTGAGGCTTTATTTTTAATCTCAAAGCCAAGATTTTTTCCCTTTTCCCTTCCCCAGATCCTCCCTTTCCCTTGAATCATTCCAGGTGCTCCAAAAATCACCAAAATAAGCTGGGGGGCAGCTGCCCTGCAGGAGGAGCCAGGGCAGGGAGCAGGATCCAGGGGGAATTTGCAGGCAGATGGCAGCTCCAGGGGGAGCAGCAAGGAGGGATTAGAAGCAGGAACCCACAGGAGCTTGTGCTGGAGGGAACTGGTGTCCTCAGATGGCTTTGGAGGGCATTTTAATCCTCACCAGCTCTGCTTCCCCTCAGTGCAGGGGCACCCCTGACCTGGAGGGGGGGGACAGGGCAGCTTTTACTGTGAAAAGAGACTGGTCTGGTCACTGGGGAGAGGACGGATGGGAGGATTCCTGCTTGGCAGTGGGATAACTGGAGCTGGGATGAGCATGGGCTCCCCCACAGCTCCACCCCACAGCCCGTGTCCTCCAGCTGCAGGGGCAGAACAGCCACATCCAGGCTGAGTGGCTCCTTCCACGTGAGTTTAACCCAAACCTCGGGAATTCTGCCCAGCTTGGAGCATTTTTAGCACACAGACCTGTATCCTGGTGCTGGACCCTGACACTGTGCAGAAAAGGGGCATTTTGGTTGCTGTTCTGGGGAGCACAAGAGCAAACTCCAACACTGGTGCAAGAGGCACCAGTGACATTTCTTAACTGAATGTAAAACAAATGCTGTGAAGAGTTCCAGGGCCCAGGAGCTCAGATCCACTCTGGAGCAGGGCTGGGGCACGGGGTGGGGTTTAGCATTAAGGGGAGGTGGTACTTGTAGACACTTCAAAATCTGCGTCAGCTGCTGGTGATTTATAGACAATTGTTCATTTTTCACACTCCGAGTTTTGTATTTCAGCCAGAGCTGGGTCCAGGCTCCCCCAGAGCCATTTCTCTGTTGTACATTGCCAATAAATCTCGTTTTAATCTGTGTGGTGCTCAGAGCTGTTGGAAGGGACAAACCCTCAGCAGGGAGGGGGGGTGCAGGGCTCTCACCTGAGCACCAGCAGCTCCAGGTGCTGTCCAGGTGCTCTCCTCGCCCCTGGGAGCAGGAGCAGGGATGGGGGGGAGGTGCCTCTCCAGGAGCCAGCTG
This sequence comes from Cephalopterus ornatus, assembly GCA_013396775.1. NCBI lineage: Eukaryota > Metazoa > Chordata > Aves > Passeriformes > Cotingidae > Cephalopterus > Cephalopterus ornatus. Next base: position 7,106 of record VZRE01006015.1, read on the forward strand.
GGGATGGCTCCACGATGGGATTCGGAGAGGATTCTTCCTGGAACAGTTTGGGTTGGAAGGGACCTCTAAAGGTCATCTGGTCCAATTGATGATTGGTGGTGGAGCCAAGGGGCAGCTCCAGGGACAAACGTTTGGGATGAGCTGGGTCAGGCCCAGCAGAGCCAGGAGCTGGGAAGGGCTGGGGGAATCCAGGGCTGGTCCTTGGTTGAAGAACCCTGCCGTGAATTAACTCCCCTGGGTGATGGTGGGTTTATCCCACTGCTGACTCTGCTGGCTGAGCGGGAATGGCACTGGGAGGGGTTGGGAATCACAGGATCATTTAGGTTGGAAAGAACCTCTGAGATCAGCGAGTCCAGCTTTGTCCCAGCACTGCAGAGGCCACCACTGCCCATGTCCCGAAGGGCCACATCCACAGGATGTTTGAACACTCCCAGGGATGGGGACTGCCCTGGGCAGCCTGTGCCAGTGCTTAACAACCCTTCCCATGGAGAAATATTCCCTAATATCCAATCTAAACCTCCTCTGGCACAGCTGGAGGCCGTTCCCTCTCCTCCTGTCCCTTGTTCCCTGGGAGCAGAGCCCGACCTCCCCGGCTCCCCCCTCCTGTCAGGGAGTTGCAGAGAGTGAGAAGGTCCTCCCTGAGCCTCCTTTCCTCCAGGCTGAGCCCCCCCAGCTCCCTCAGCCGCTCCTGCTGCTCCAGCCCCTTCCCCAGCTGCATTCCCTTCCCTGGACACGCTCCAGCCCCTCAATGTCCTTGTCCTGAGGGGCCCAGAACTGTCCCCAGGATTTCAGAGCTGAAGGTGGTCCCTAATCCAGGCCAGGTCCCTCCTGTGCCAAAATCCCCAAATCCCATTTTCTGGCCCCAGTTCCAGGCCCCTCTGACCCAGTGAAACTCCACAAGCTCTCGGTGTATTAAAATACAGACACTTTAATATAAAGACAAAACTTCAAAGCATCATTTCAATTACAAATCAAGGGAGAGACACAAGAAATTAAGTGGAGGGAGGGGAGCAAAAACTAACTCTTACATTATGGAGAATTAGAAAGGCAGGGTGGAAATATATATATTATACATACATATATACACACCAGAATTCACACTATTTCTATGGAGGAATGAAAGGAATGACAGGACAACTTACCAGTATAAAATAAAATCAAATAAAAAAAATAAAAGCAACCAACCAAAAAAAAAAAAAAAAAGATAAATTAGGGGAAGTTTGAATTTTAAATAATTCAGTTTAATAGGCTAAATTATATAAACTAATTCCTATTCACTAGGAAACATCCCATATCACTGTCCTAAGAAAATGGGTTTTTCAAAAAAATCCATTGGAAAATGGATTTTTATTAGTAGTTAAAAGTTTACTAATCAATTCCTGAGCAACAGCAACCTCATCCTCTACTGCTTTCCCCATCCAAGTCCCACTCAGCGAGGGCAGGCTCTCACTCCTAAAAACTTTTAAGTGGAACAGAGACCTAAAGAGTTGGGTTTAATTGGAAAAAAATCGATCACTTCAAAGATTAATAGGTTAAAAAAGCCAAGCAGGATGGACCAACCCATTCCACCTGTTCCTCAATAACTCCAGAGACGAGACCTTTTAAAAAAGGATTTGACTGCACCAGAAAAGCAACCAGATGTACCTTGAGAGAACCAAAGGGTCACAAACCTGAGAACTTCAGCGTCAGCATCTTCCAACTTGGAATTTTCAGGGTGTGATTTTGTTTTTTACACCATAAAAAGAACTTTGGGAGCCTCTTCAGGAAGAAGGTCCCAAACAGCAAAAGTACTGGAGAAGGATCTTCCAGGGTTTTTTTTTTTGTCTCGGGTTTAAACCCTGAAGTTCTCAAAAACAGCATCTTTTAATGCAATATTCAGTCTAAATAGATATTTATATATTTATAATGCATAAGGATAAATAAAATATGGCACAACAACATTTTGAAACTGGTTCTCCAGCTTTTAGTGAAAACCTGATCCACAAACTACGGAAATGGAATGAAAAAAAAGGAAGGAAAAAAAACCGCTTTTAAAACCAGTAAAACTTCGAATGCTCGTTCACCGACTGCACATCTGTGCTCCCAAAACTCCAACTCCTGGGAGTTTTTCCTCAGTGCTGCAGAGATAGTTCACAAAAACACTGTCTGGTTTCTGCTCCCCAAAATGATTTGGAACATTGAGGGTTCACAGCCTTGTCCAACGTTCCCCCCCTGCTCCAGAGACACCGGAGCCTAGAGCTCCCAGCCCCAACTCCTCTCTGTGCTTCTGGCTCAGGCAAAACAGCAACAAAAGCAGGATTTTCCACCACAGCCACTCGTGGGAGTTGGGAGAACTCCAGGGTGGAGTTATCCAAGAAAAAACAACACGGAGAATCCCCCGGGTAAAGGGTGAATTTCAGCACCAGAAGTAAACGGGTCCTGCAGGACATGACCAACCGGAGCCACCTTGGCATCAGCAGCGGGACAAACCACCCAATCCCAAGGAATTCCAGGAGCAGCACCCACTGGCTCCACAGGGACAGTGCCCCCTGTTCCCAGGGCTCAGGGGTGCTCAGCACCAGCTCCAGGCCCAGGAGGAGGGAGGGAAGGGCCAGGATGGGAATCACCAGCAGCAGCCTGAGAACGAACCCCCAGCACCAGGAATCTCCTCCAGCCATCGGCAGCACCCGGAGCGGGGCAGGGAGGCAGGAGCACCCCGAGGACACAGATCCCACAGGCCCAAAGGTGGGCCCTGGGGAACTCAGGGGAGCTGGAAGCACTTGCTGGCCCTGAGTGTGTGTCCCACCTGATCCAGAGCCAGAAGTTCCCTCTGCACCCCCAGCACTCTCCCTGTCACGCGATCCCTCGGCTTCTCCTCTGCCTGGACTCTCTTCCAAGAGGAAAAATCAGGGGAGGGGGGAGCGGATGCTGCTTTCTAAACACACAATCCCAGCAGGAACCAACCCACACAGGCCCTGGAGGCCACCTGTCCATAGCTTCATTATTCCACGATAAAGGAAAATTCCACCTCCTCCTGGCAGGGGCAGCCCAGCAGTGCAGGAAGATCCAGGCTCTTCCAAGGGAAGGCTGGGATGAGATGGAATAGGATGACCACAGGGAGTAAAGCCACTGTGGTGTGGAGCAGCCTTGGGCTGGGTCTGCAGGAAGAGGGGAGGCAGGTCTGGCTCACACCTTCTCCCACCCACCTTCCAAGTCCAGGAGACTATCCCAGATACATCTGCACAGGGAATCAGAACATTCTGGGCTGGAAATGGCCTCTAAAGGTCATCCAAGCCAACCCCCAAAGGAGGAGGTTGAAGAACACACCTCTCAGAAGGAAACCCTCACAGGGTGAGGACAGGGACCCCCCCCAGCCAGCCCTGCCCAGGCCCAGCAGCTCTGGGTTGCAGATGTTTCCAGATGTGATGGAAGAGCTGATCAAGCTGGAAACCTTTGTACTCCTGCACAAGTTCCTTCCTCAAGTATTGACTAAAGAAAGAAGAGACTCATCACCTGAACTGAGCGTGACCCAGAGCTGGGAGAGCTTCAGGATGAGGAGCATCAAGTCCTGAGGATTTGGAATATCTGGATTCAAGAAGTGATGAGCAGATCCGTTCACGAGCAAGTGATGCCACGTTCCTGCCTGGGGGGCTTCAGTCACTGTGGCTCAGAGTCAGACCCTACGAGCTCTCCTCCATCCCACCAGTGATTCCTGGCAGGGGGAATCCAGCTCCCCATCCCAGGCTGAGCCCAGAGCCCCAGCCCAGAGCACAGGGAGCACAAACCAGGCACTGGAAGATGAAGTGCTGTCACCACCAGGAAGGAAGGAAATGAGATGGAAGCACAAGAAAGTCCTAATCTGTCTGCTCAGGGAGACACAAGTTGCTGCTGAGGGGAAGAACCAGCTGGAGGTGATGCCCAGCCCCAAATATCCCATACAGGGAGGATGTGCTGCACTCCCCCTTCTCCTCTTTTCCCACTGCATCCATTACACTGAGAGGTGAAGATGATCCCAGCACTAGTTTTCCAGACTGATCCACACTTTTCCCAAAGGAAACAGCCCCATTTGCACCACGAGGTGATGGTGGGACACCTCAATATCCCCGTTATCCCACACACCAGCTCGGATCCAGCAGCACAAACCTCTCCATGCCCCAGCAGTGTTTTCCCACTCTCTCCCTCAGCATTCCAGCTGTGGGTGCCTCCACAGCCCTGGATAGTGGAAGAGTGACTGATCTGCAGCAAATCCTGAGTCCAGGTGCCTTTGGAGCCCTCCCAGCGCAGGGTCGGGGGGTTCCCAGGGGACTGGGCCCGGCGAGCCAGAGGTAGCAAATCCCCAAAAAAGGACGAGCTTGTTCCTCAAGGCTGACATTGAGCAGCAGGGTCAGGTTTTCCTCAGCACAACACTCAGGAAGTTTCTTTTTTTTTTTTTCTGGCAACAAGCTGCATTTCAGCTTCCTGACGAGTGCCCCGCTGGCAGCAGTGATGTGGAGGAGAGGCGACGTGTGTGACAGCCACGGAATGACTGGACCCAGCACAGGCAGGATGTGGTAACACAGAAGGAATTCTTTTTTTGGCTTTGATCACTCCAAAGTATCTTCAATTATTGCAAACAGGTTTCAGGCTCTGGCTCAGTGCTCAGACAGTGGGGTCAGGGGGTCGTGGGCCTGGAGCCACATGGATGAGATCCCAGCAGCTCAAAGCTCTTCCCAGTTTGCAGACAGAGCAGAAACAAGTTGGCCGGGGGTTGGACTCGATGATCCCTGTGCGTCCCTTCCAACCCAGGATTCCATGATGCTGAGTTGAACTTGCAAAGCCAGAAAAGATCAGGGAGGGAGAAGACAAGACCAGGAATCTCTTGGCCACATCAGCTCCCAGCTCGCACAGCACTGAGACATCCAAACCTGCACTCCTGGCTTCCCACCTCAGCTCTGCTCCGGCAGGCACCAGGTTTCCAGGCCTCCTCTGGAAGCACATCCCAGGGATCAGGACCATGTCCATGGCACAGGGAAGGTGCCAAGTGTGGGGGAAGACACTGGTGAAGCCAGAGCAGCTCCAGATTCCATGGGGGGGCTGCCAGGATGGAACCAGCACTGCAGTGGCAGCAGTGGGAGGTGCAGAGGTAGGTGAAGGCTGAGGCTCAGCCAGACTGGATCCCCTTCCAGCACATCCCAACACCACGTCAATCCCTGCATCAGGTCTGGTTTCCTTGGGCCTCCCTGGATGATTCTGGAGAGTCACAAACTTCAGGGCACTGGGGGGCTGGAAATGGCTCAGTAACACTCCTGTGCTGAGCTCCAGGGGGTTGTGCTGCCCATTCCACCACGGACACTGCTGATCCACAGTCCCCCCGGCACCAGGGGACACCGGGGGACAGGGGGGTGCCTTTCCCTCTCCTCACCCAGGGTCATGGAATCATTGAATCATTGAGGTTGGAAAAGAGCTTTGAAGTCACAGAGTCCAGGTGGAAAGAGCCACTGCCAAGGCCACCAGTGATCCACGTCTGTCCTGCTCCCACACACCAGCTCCTGAAATGCCGTGACCATCAGGGCAAGGAGGGCCATTGCCACGACAAGGATCTGTCCATCCTCAGCATCCCAGGAGTGCCAGGGCAATACAAGGTTACAGCAGTGCTGAAAAGCATGGGGGGTTCCACAGGATCTCTGGATTGGTTCCTTCTCCACCAGCATCTCCACACGTGCCCCGGGAGTGCCTCGGGCACGACCCCAGCTGAGCCCTCCCTGCACAGGAAAACGGTGGGGGCAGAGTTCTCTTGCTGATCTCTGTGGTTTGGGGTGAAGGGGGGCACAGCAGGTCCAAGGAGCACCATATCCTGGTCCCTCTGCAGATAGGGATCTGGTAAAATCGGGGGATCAAAAGCTTCTCTTTGTCTTTCCTCTTCTCTCTCCGGAGGTACCCACGATGGGAGAGATGTCATTAATTAAGGCCGCTGCCCCTCCACTAATCACTCAGTTAAAGCCTCCAGAGGCCCCAGCACTTTGCCCTGCGCTGGGAAAGAAGCTGGAGCTGCCCAGCTCCCAGCTGCAAAACATCTGGGTTACACTGTCCTCCTGGATTCCAGGACGCTTGTGTTTGGCTTCCACCAGAAGCTACTGGATGTTCCTCCCTCTCCCCCTCGGAGCTCTGCTGCCCTTCCCAGGCTCTCATCGCGCTGTCAGTCCCTCAGCAGGAGCCCCACTGCCTAGTCCTGCCCCACCCACAGAGCAGAAAACATTCCCAAATGTCTCCAGCTCCCTGGGCTATCACTCCCTTCCCTTCCCAGGGAATGAGGCGGCACAGTCGGATCCCCAGTTTGCTCACAAAGGCTGCCCGGGGAAGACACACTCAGGAATCAACAAAGTAACTGCACTTGGTCCTAAATCTCTCCTAAGACTGCTCTTGGAACACAGCATTCCCAACCCTGCTCCCAGATCCAGGCAGCAGGAGAGCCCAGGAGGGCAGAGGGACCTCACCTCCTCCAAGGGCAGGAGTTATCCAGCTGCTGGTGACCCCGGGATGCTCCATGGGGTGCTCACAGCCCAAGCCTGACTGCTGGGGGTGGGAGACTCCCCAGGAGGGATTTAAGGACACAGAGCAGCCACTGCTGCCCCTCAGAGCACCAGGGCCAGCAGGGAGGTGTTTCCCAAAGCCTCAATGTGTTTTTTCCAGTCATTGCACTGTTGCAATCCCCCTTCCACTGTGGTTGCCTTTATTGGTGCTTGGCCCAGCTAAGCTCAGCCCAGCCTCATTCCTGCTGAACTCCTCCTCTTTCCTCACCTTGTGCACCCAAATAAATAAGTTTTCACAAGTTCACTGTGCATTGTACAACCTAAAAAATGAGACCAAATACAGGAAATCCGTAAGTTTTCACCACATCTCCAATAAAATCAGCCTTTTGAAGGCTCTTTCTGTACACGAGTCACGACACAACTCACTGTCCCAGCGGGACGGTGGCAGCACGGCCAGGCAGAGCAGGGTGTTTTTGTGAACTACCATTTAAGACCTACTGAAAGCAGAGGAACACAAAAGCAAAATGCACTTGGGTCAGTAAATGTACAGGGCTAAGCCAGCTCCAGAGTCAAGTATCAAAACCCTACCGACAAAAACACTTGGAACAAAGCCAGCAAGCTGGGGGGGAATCTGCCACCTGCAGCAGGACAGAAGCACAACGTTCAGTCTTCCCGAGGCTGGGAAAAGGGCTGGACCAACAGCAGGGATTGCACCCCCTGTTCACACGCCCAAAGGGAGCGACCAGACTTGGCTACCAAAATTCACAGTGACCTGAGTGCCACCAGCAAATGGCCCAGTGGAGGAGTCTGAAAGGGGCAGCACTTGGAATTCTTGTGTCCCAACTGTGCCCTGGAGCTCTCTGCCATGAACACAACTCAAACCCACCCAGCTGGCAGCGCCTGGCTCGGCCCACATCACCCCCCCAGGGAGGGGAATTCCTTCCTCTGTCGCTCACTCTGCTGCCAACCAGGTGGATTTTGGGATATGAACAGAGTCAGGGGAATAAATAAGCTGCAGGCCTTCCCAAAACCTGGGTTTGGCATTGGTCAACCCTCCAAATCAGCACCAAGGGTTCAAACTAGAGGCACAGTTCTGACGGACAAAATAGCACCGAGGAGGCTCTTTACATCTCTGCTGGTGTGCCAGTCCTTTAGTATTCAGAGAATTTCATAATAACTTGTATTCATGAGTCTAGGTGGAATAAAATAAGTCAAAATTGTTTTCACTTTAAAAAAAGATAAATACTTTATCTAAACTATCAACAATACAAACTGGAGCTTTAAGCGTTTCTTTTGCCTTTTTTCTTTTTTTGCCTTTTTTTTTGCCTTTTTTCTTTTCTTTTTTTAACTCAGATTCACAGTAAATGTTTGCTCTGTTGTTTAGGTCTTTTTATGGTTTTTATTTTGTCCAGTAGTAAGAGAGTAGAAACCCCTGCACAGGCCAGGTGAGCACCTTTCAGTGGAAGCCGAGTGAAGTTGGTCCACGTTGTCCTTGCATAGGTCACATTGGGTTGAGGTAGAAATCCTAGTTACCTGCACAACAGGAGGAGAGGAAGAGACTCATCTAAATAAAAGACCAAAATCTGCTGTGTGTTAGATGTGTCAAGCATTCCTACATTGCTCCAAGACCTCCTCAGCCAGCAAGGACGGAGCGACTCTCGGCCCAATCCCAGGTAGATGGGAAGGATGGATGTTCCAGGAGACACAGGGCCCCTCCAACGTGCAGCTTTTTGAGCTGACAGTGGAACTGTGTTGAACTCTGTGCCATGGGGCTGACCTGGAGCAGGGGAGAAAGGATCCCCCCCCTCAGCACTTCACTGTTTCCACCACACCTTAATCTGCTTTGAATTTTTTAACACCATGAGGGAGAAACTGTGAATCCCAGACTGGGCTGGGTTGGGAGGGACCTTGAAGATCCTTATTTATCCAGTTTCAACCTCCTTCCTTGGGCACATTCCACTATCCCAACCTGGCCTTGGACACTTCCAGGGATGGGGCAGCCACAGCTTCTCTGGGCAACCTGTGCCAGGGCCCCACCACCCTCACAGGGAACAATTCCTTCCCAATATCCCATCTAACCTGCCCTCTGGCAGTGAGAAGCCATTCCCTGTGTCCTGTCCCTCCATCCCTTGTTCCCAGTCCCTCTCCAGCTCTCCTGGAGCCCCTTTAGGCCCTGGAAGGGGCTCTCAGGTCTCCCTGGAGCCTTCTCTCCTCCAGGTGAACCCCCCCAGCTCTCCCAGCCTGGCTCCAGAGCAGAGGAGCAAAGCAGGTTGTTTCAGACCCCAGTTCCAGATGTCAGCCTTGGTTCAGCAAGGCCTGGGCACAGATATTCCCCCCCAAACCAATGGAACTGCTCAGACACGTCACAGGGAGCAGGATCACAGCCAGTCTGCCACACACCATCAGTTCTGCCCCCCTGCTCCACAACCCAGCTTCGTCACCCACCTACTCTTCTCCATAAGCCATTTTTGTGCCTCATTTACTATCCTGAATTTTGAGTGACTGGGACCATCTTGGCCTAGTCCAGCACAGCCTCATGTCCAGGGGTTCCCACTACACAGAACCCCAAACCTTACCCTCCTCACCAGCCCCACCCTCACTTTTCTCCAGCTTTTCTCTGTTCAGGGTCTTCCACACCACGCACAGGTCACTCAAAGCCCTTCCTCGGCCTCCCTTTCCTGTGGGGAGGGACGGAGGGAATACTTACGTGCCTCACAAAACCCCCAGGGAGGTTTTGTGGTGCCTGTGGAGCAACTTGGTGAGGAAAACACTTATACACAATGCACAAAGAATCTCTCAGGTATATTGTAATTTTTATAAGCAGCAAAGAGTGTTTTCAACCACGTTTGTAGCTTTGGGATCAGTGGACACAACAACAGCACAGACCTACAAGGAAAGCACGGAGCCAACTCCGGGGCCGGACAGGCTGGTGGCCCTTGGCAAGCACGAGTTGTTTGACAGCAGGATGCCCAAAATATTGTCAGGAACCACAGCCCCCAACCCTGTGGTGGTACAGTTTATTCTGGAGTTGCTCTAGAGACAGTTAAACACCTGCTTCGGGAAGAATGGACACAGCCTGTGGAACCCTCCTGTCCTACGGCCCCTGCGTGGGGCACCCTGAGGATTCCCTGAGTTCTCCTCCACGGATTGCCCAGAGGTTGGGACACGAATGGAGCAGCTGCTGAGCCCGTTCCTGGCAGCCCTGGCAGGCCGGTGAAGTGCCAGGGCAGTCCCAGCCCCTCTGTGCTGCCAGCTTTGTGCTTCCAGCAGGGCAAGGACATACTGACTGCACTGCAAGCCCAGGGAATTTCCCCTCCAGGGCCTAAACCTGGAGATTTGGAGCTTGATGACTACTGAGAGCAGCTGCTGTTGACTGGCAGTGAAACCAAGAGCACCACAGACAGGTCCAAAGCGGCACCACAGGACAAGTGTGGGACAAACTGCGTGCGGGGGGGGTCAAGGGGGCAACCCCCACTGCCAACAGCTCCCTAAAACCACACTAAAAACAGACATTTCCTCCTGCTTGCTGACCCTCAGAAATAAACACTGCCACGAGGTGATCCCAACAATCCTGACCCTGATCCTGAAGTGCCAGAGCAGTTCCCCCTGTGAGCACTCCTTGTCGAGAAATCCTGACTCCCAGAGCACGGAGCGGCCACACTTCCCAGCCTCTGCCACCAGCGGACTTGCTTCCACATTTTAGACGGGTTTTGCCCATTCTAGAGCATTCTTTTTCACATTTTAGAGGTTTCTTCACCCATTTTAGAGGATTCTTCCCCCATTTTAGAGGACTCTTCCCCCATTTTAGAGGACTCTTCCCCCATTTTAGAGGACTCTTCCTCTCTTTTGGAGGTTTCTTGCCCCATTTTAGAGGATTCTTCCTCTGTTTTAGATGTTTTTTCCCCATTTTAGATGTTTTTTTCCCCATTTTAGATAATTCTTCCCCCATTTTAGATAATTCTTCCTCTGTTTGATACATTTCTTCCCATTTTAGAGGCTTTCCTCTCCATTTTAGAGAATTCATCCTCTGTTTCAGAGGCTTCCCTCCCGTTTTACAGGATTCCTCCCATTTTAGAGGTTTTCTCCCTGCTTTAGAGAATTCTTTCCCCAATTTTAGAGGATCCTTGCCCCATTTTACAGGATCCTTCCCCTTTTAGAGGTTTTCTCCCCGTTTTAGAATTCTTTCCCCATTACAGGTTTCTTCCCTTTACAGACGTTTCTTCCCATTTTAGGGGATTCTTCTCTTATTTTGGAGGATTTTACCCCCATTTTAGAGGAGCCTTTTTACAGGATTCTTCCCATTTTAGAGGTTTTTTCTGCATTTTAGAGAATTCTTTCCCCAGTTTTAGAGGATCCTTGCCCCACTTTAGAGGATTCTTCCCATTTTAGAGGTTTCTTGCCCCATTTTACAGGATTCTTCCCGTTTTAGAGGATTCTTGCCCCATTTTACAGGATTCTTCCCATTTTAGAGGTTTTCTCCCCGCTTTAGAGAATTCTTCCCCCAGCTTTAGAGGATCCTTGCCCCACTTTACAGGATCCTTCCCGTTTTAGAGAATTCTCTCCCCCACTACAGGTTTATTGACATTTCTTCCCATTTTAGGGAATCCTTGCCCCACTTCGGAGGATTTCCCCCCTATTTTAGGGGATCCTTCCCTTCATTTTGGAGGATTTTCCCCCCGTTTTAGGGGATCCTTCCCCTCACTTTGGAGGGTTTTCCCCCCGTTTTAGACAACCCTTGCCCCACTTCAGAAGATTTCCCCCCCGCCCCGTTTCAGAGGGGTCTCCCCATCGCAGAGCACCCACCCCACCGCTGCGAACCCTCATCCCCCTCACGTCGCACCTCGCCCCCGACCCTGCGGTTCTGTGCCGGGCCTTACCTTCCAAAGCCAGCCCCGCCAGCTTAAGCCGGGCCCTTTAGCGCGGCTTAACCCCCGGGAGGTGCGAGGCCAGCGGGGGCTGCACGCCCAGGGTGACCCACATGGTGCTGGCAGCGGGGGGCTGCGGGGCCAGCGCCGCGCGAGGCACGGCCGGGTGGTGCACGGTGAAGGAGGGGCGGGAGGGTTTGTGCTGGAGGGAGGCGAGTTTAAGAGACAAAGAAGCGTTAGACTGGACAGAAGCAGCACAGGAGGATGAGGAGGAGGAGGAGGATGAAGAGGAGGAGGAGGAGGGCAGGAATGTTTCTCCAGCCGGGAGGGATGGCAGGTTCTGCAGGAGCGCGGGCTCGGGGTTAGAAGCGAGTAAAGGAGGAGGGGGAGGCAAGGACACGTTAGGAGGGGGGTGGAAAACAGGCTGCACGGGCGCCCTGCTGAGGGGCTGAGCGGCTCTAGTCTCGCTAGATGTTACTAAATTAGAGGCAGAGGGTAGGAAGGATGAGGATGAGGTGCTGGCAGCAGCCTGCAGAGGGTTTAAGCTTAGCACTGTGCTGCTAGAGACAGCACTGCTGCTGAAACTGGCTCCAAACTGATGAGAGGAGGAGGCAGAAGGCACCGCGTGGTTAAAAATACCTGCAAACAGGAGAGAAAAACTCAGCTTCAACAGACGGGCTTTTTGTACAGTCTCAAAGTGACAAGAGAAACAAAACAAAGAAGCAAAATAAAATAAAATAAAAATAAATAAAGCAAAATTATAATAGTCCAGCCCCATACAAAAATATGCAGCGTGAGAAGGCAGCAAGCAATGGGAGATAATGGTGCAGGCCAGGAGGTACAAAAGAGTCCACTTACCTTTCCTACTGCCAACCTCTAAATGCCACGAGGGAAAACGGTCAGCCCCAAGAACTGTCAGTTCTATAGCACAGAGGCAGGGTTGGGATGAGATTATGTGGTCTTTAGAGCTGGTTTATCTGGAGACTCAGAGTGCTGCTCTTCCCTCCCCACCCGCCTGCTCCCCCGCTTACAGGGCAGCAGAGGGGAGCTGTAACTGCAGCAAATCTACGTGCTGAGAGATGTGAGAGTTAGGATTTCCCGACATGGTGCCTGAATGATTATGGACAGGTAAGGAAAACTGCCCTGGACACTGAGAAATGGCAGGTCCAGCCTATCTTCTAGTCCTGCCAGCTTGTCCCCGGTGTGGGCCACAGAAGCCAAGCCTGTGCAGAATCCCAGAAGTGCAAGGTGCATATGGCATTGCCCTTCCTGGCCAAGAAACGCTCTTCGTGTCCATTCAAGAGCCAGAACTGCTATGAAACTCCCAATACCATCTCCTCTGATGTTCTGCTCCTCCTGGATCATGCTAAATCCATTCCAGGCCTAATCCCAACCTTTACTCAAGTTCACAAGTCAGAGATCGGTACCAGGACAAGTGAAATCTGTTACCTGCAGTTGTTACCTAAGTTGGTTCCAACACAGCAACATCTGAACAAGCAAACATTAGCAATCACAAAGTCTGGGTGCATTGTTTCATTAGGGTGATACAAACAAGCTCATCTAGCAGACAAAGCTCATGAGATTTCACTGTGGGGAACTGAACTCATCCTAGCAATTCCGAGAGAGAGAGAGAGAGAGAGAGAGAAGAGACTGCTTGTGTGGGACACATCTGCTTCACATCCTGTAGAAATGAAAGGGTTTCACCCCTGGAGAGGCAGTGTCAGACTTTCCTTTAGGCCCTGCCTTATACCAGAGAAAGAGTTCTGCCTACCTCCAACTGTTCCACCTGTAACCCCAGGAGAGAAGTTCCCCATAGTGTGAGAATTAGTCAGTCTGGTTGCAGCTGATGACACGTGGACCAGACTGGCAGCAGCTGGCATGGAATTAAATAAGGACTGCAATACTGAGGAGTTTGTCACCGAGTTGAGGTTTGCTTGCAAGGCCATGGGGCCGAGGGGGAACTGCGATCCAGTGGTCAGAGTGTTGAGGAAGGGGTGGTGTGTCGGAACAGAAGATGCTGGGTTGCCTGCTGAAGAAACAGCAGTAGAAAGGCTTTTACCGTTCAGAAGGCCACCAGACGAAACAGCAGCAGAAATGAAAAGGTTGTGGCCGTTTTTAAACTCCACCTCTCGGTCCCTTCCCTTGCCGGCCTTCCCGTTGTGCTGCAGGGAGTTCTTCTCCGAGGAACCCCCCGCGCGGCCGCTCAGCTCACTGAGCTCTTTGCCTTTGGCCCCAGAGCGACTCAGCTCTTCCCCCTTGGAGCTGCCCAGCCCTTCCAGCTGCCTCTTGTTCAGGAACAGGTTCGTGTCCGACACAGAGCCCACGTCTTTGCCCCGCTGGGACGGGAATCCCAGGGAGCAGTTGGGAGCGGTCCCGTCCGGAGCCTTGTGTGGGAGGGAAGCACCGTCCATGAAGTTGTGCAGGCCCAGCTCGGCAGAGAGGCCCCCGTTGTAGGTGAAGCCGTTGGAGGGGTTGGTGCCGGGGCTGAGCCCGTCTGAGGGCACGGCCATGCCCTTCCTGGCGTGTGCCGCGGCCTTGGCACCGTCCAGGGCCAGGCTGTCCTCGGAGGGCGGCCGGAAGGCAAACAGCGAGGTCTGGCTCAGGGCTGACCCCGACTGCAGGGGGCTGTCCGAGGTTTTGGTCAGGTTGATGTCAGAGATCGGGGAGAAAGTCGATTTCCATTTGCTGCTGTTCATGTTCTCGGTGCCTTGTGCTTGTTTCCGCCCGTTCAAGCTGCCGCCTGGGTCGGGAGAAGATTTGGTGAGGTCAAAAACCAACATTCACTGAGTTGAAGGCATTCAGTTCTCAATTTTCATAGAATCAGAGAATCAGATGGGTTGGAAAGGACCTCTGAGATCATCAAGTCCAACCCTTGATCCACTACCAACACAACAGACCATGGCACTAAGTGCCACAACCAGTCTCTTCTTAAATACCTCCAGGGACAGAGAATCCACCCCCTCCCTGGGCAGCCCATTCCCATGGCTGATCACTCTCTCTGCAAAGAATTTCTTCCTAATATCCAACCTAAACCTCCCCTGGCAGAGCTTGAGACCGAGTCCTCTTGTCTTTTCATTGAGAACAGGGTTTTACACACCCGTGGAATCATTGAGGTTGGAAAGACCTTTAAGATCAACCAGTCCAACCACTGGCCCAGCAGCACCACCACGGTCACCACCAACCCCTGTCCCCAGCTGCCACATGTTTTTTGAACACTCCCAGGGATGGGGACTCCACCACTGCCCTGGGCAGCCTGTGCCAGTGCTTAACAACCCTTCCCATGGAGAAATATTCCCCAATATCCAATCTAAAACTTCCCTGGCACAACTTGGGGCTGTTCCCTCTCCTCCTGTCCCTTGTTCCCTGGGAGGAGAGCCCAACCCACCCCAGCTCCCCCCTCCTGTCAGGGAGTTGCAGAGAGTGACAAGGTCCCTCCTGAGCCTCCTTTTCTCCAGGCTGAGCCTCCAGAGCTCCCTCAGCTGCTCCAGCCCCTTCCCCAGCTCCGTTCCCTTCCCTGGGCAACACCCACATTTTTTATCTTTCAACACCCACATTTTACAAGTCTGATCCAAAGGCAGAAATATTTGTGCAGTCAGCGAAGAGCTCTTAACCTTTCCTTTACTGCCCTGAAAAAGTCTGAGAATGCTGATCTACCTTTTCCTCAGCCTTTGTCCTACAGACTCCTCCCCAAACCCTGAATCAGTGAAAACAATGGTCGGACCTTTGGTGACCTGTGACTGCAGAAAGAAGCAACACAAAATCTCTAATTATTGGCCACCTGTGTCAATTATAATTAAGAACTTCAGTCTGCCCAGCAGCAAAGAGAAACCTGCTGCTGACTGGCAGCTTCAGTCAGGGGCAGACACCCACCCCCAAGTCCCACCATCACCACAGACAATTAAACATTCCCCACACGTACCATTTTCAACAGTCTTCTGTGGAGATTTGCTTTCCAATGATATTGTTGCAATTTTCCTCTCAATTCTAGTGGGAAAACAAAAAGGTGAAAGTACTTAGTGCAAACCTTCTGTTGCACATTTACCCTCACAATCTGCCTTCCTCCTGATCAAGTCTTATCAGATAACCAGATAACCAGAGTATATAAACCAGCTGGGAGTTATTAAAGGAACCTAAAAGCATCAAAAAAACCCACAACAAACTTTAAGTAAAAGCTGTGACAGAACTATTGCTCTTTGCCAAGATTAGTGCACATTCAGAGGACTTCATGGCTGCATTTCTTTCAGAATGAGAAGTAGAACCACATTTCTGGAGTGGTTATTTTTCATAGAGCTATAAGATGGTTTGGGTTGGGAGGGACCTTAAAGCCCATCCAGTGCCAACCCCTGCCATGGGCAGGGACACCTTCCCCTATCCCAGGCTGCTCCAAGCCCCCGGCCTCGGACACTTCCAGGGATCCAGGGGCAGCCACAGCTGCTCTGGGCAACCTGTGCCAGGGCCTCCCCACCCTCACAGGGAAGCATTGCTTCCCAATATCCCATCTACCCCTGCTCTTTGGCAATTTAAATCCAATTTTCCGAGAAAAAAATTGTACCCCCCAGGCAGGCAAAGGGGGTCAAGTAAATTGATTTTCAGAGCAACACATCAAGAGTTTGGGGCAGGAAAGGAAGAATTTTGAACAAAGCTTCAAACTGAGAGTAAGTGGGAAATAGATCCTTAGAGATCACACACGACCTCACTGCTCCTCCCAGGCAACCCAGTAAGTAAATCACAAAACCATAAAATATCCTGAGCTGGGAGGGACTCACAAGGATCATCCAGTCCAACTCCTGGCCCTGCCCAGGACACCCCAACAATCCCACCCTGTCCCTCAGAGCATTGTCCAAACCCTCCTGGAGCTCTGGCAGCCTTGGGGCCGTGCCCACTGCCCTGGGGAGCCTGGTCAGTGCCCCAGTACCCTCTGGGGGAAGAACCTTTCCCTGAGATCCATCCCAACCCCCCTGGCACAGCTCCAGCACTTCCCTGGGTCCTGTCCCTGGTCCCAGAGCAGAGCTCAGCGCCTGCCCCTCCGCCTGCCCTCGGGAGGAGCTGCAGCCCCCGAGGAGTCTCCCCTCAGTCTCCCCTGTTTCCCCAAACCATTTCCACACCAGTTCTCCCAGAGGCCAGACCCTGCCAGCCTCGCAAACACAGCAGCAGCAGGTTCCCACAGCCAAGCTCTTCTGCCTAAATACCTTCCCTGTTCCACGTAAGAGGCTTGGGATAATGGACTGGGTCTCCAAGCCAGGGGAACAAAGAGGCTGAACACACCCCTCCAGTTCAGAGCACTGTTATCAGCTCAGAGAAATCTCCTCCTGAGCTGTGCCTGTGCATTCACCTGCTGCTATTGTGCTCATCCTCAGAGCCCTGCTCGTCATCCGATGTCAGGGGGGAGTAATGGACACCATTGGTCTGAACGAGGGGCTTCTCCTTTTTCAGCACGGGGGGCTGGTCATTGTCCTGGTAAGGAACAGGAGAGTTCTTCAGGGAGTTTTCAGGAGAGGAAATGGCTGTTATTTCTAAGGGCTGGTTAATGTTATTGACCTGGGCAAGAAGGAAAGAAAGGAGTTACAGATGAGAGCATCCCTTTAGAAACAAGGCATCTTGTTAAGGGTATTAAAGGCAGCCTTAACTCGCTCTAGGACATGCAACAGCTGCTTCTTGAGCACTGTGTTCCCCCTCCTGCATTAGAACCTGGGGTGAAAGGTCAAATATAACTTGGAAAAATAGCTGATTTTCATTCTTTGATTTTATGTTTCAAGGCAGAATAGAAGACATAGGATAATCCTTTTCCTTTCAAACTGCACTGCAGGATCACACGAGCACAGCTCCATAACTGGCTTCATTAGCAAGAATGCCATATGCTTCTGGCACTCTTAGGCTGTTTAGTCAATTTTAGCTTAAACTATTTTCAAAATATTGAATATGCAGCCTAAATATCAACTTCAGTGCAGAAACAAGCTCTTTGTCACGAGGGAAGAGATTATTTTTAATTTTTAATGCTCTGGCAGCACAGAACTCTTGCAAGATGTTCAAACTGTTCACCAAGTTTGCAGCAATTCCCAAAGAGTCTTCACACCAATTCCATCTCCAGAACAGCTGGAGCTCATCCCTAACTCCCAGAGGGAATTAGGGATAATGCCAGAGCTCTTACCATGGAGTTGATGTTGAGGGGTGACCCCGACGGCTGCGTAAAGAGCCCAGACACAGCAGGGAGGGATTTGCGCTTCGGGGAGACCCCGGAGCTCCCGCTGAGATTCCCAGATCTCTTCCTCCGGCCCCGCTTCTTCCCGTCCTGGGCGTGGGCTTGGCCGAGCTCCAGCCGAGCGCCCGCGGGCACAGGGCTGTGCTTGCTGGGAGGGGATTGTTTTACATGTCCTGTATTAGGAGAGATTGTAAAGATGATTCTTCTCTTGGCCTCGGTCTCAGGATCTGCATCAGACTGAAGGTCCCCCTTTGTTCCTTCGGCAAAGATCTTCTGAGCATCTGCAAACTGCAAAACCCCTACCAGGCTCTGGGCACTCAGCCTGGGGCTCGCCGAGTGCTGCTGGGCAGGGGAGCTCTGCCCAGAGTTCCTCGGCTGCATCATTAGCAAAGGATGTTGTGGGGTGGAACTCCGAGACCCTACAGAGTTAAACAGACTCCCAGAGTCGTCCAGAGCTGCCTGATCAACACTATGGTTAAGATGGGCTGGGCTGTTTGTAAGAGTTCCATTGACTGCCACGGAGCCAGAAGAGTAAGAAAAACCTGTTGAAAGGGAAAGTATAGATCATTGCTGGGGCTGAGCCAGAGGTCACCGTGCTGCGGGGCTGGGAGGGGTTCCAGACTCCAGCCAGGGCCGTGGATTACACGGGAACACACGGCTGCTGCTCCACAGGGCACCGACAACGTGGCTCGGGGTGCTCAGCTGCCACTTTGGGCTCAGGGACTTGCACTACTCTCCTGCAAAATTCCTGTGTTACACGGAGGTCTCCTACGCTCTCCCCCGTTTTATATGGAATTCAAGTGTCGGTTTTGGTTGGATTATCACACTTTCTGAAATCAGGGCTCCTCAACTCTCCACTCCTTCCTTTCATCAAGCAAAGAGATGGCCAAGCTCAGTCCTCTCCTTCCCCAAAGCAGCAGGACCCTGCCATGCACACAGCCCACCTCCCTGAAGTTAAACAACTCGGGAAGTGGCAGGGATCTTCAGAGATGGAACGTGAGGGAGCTTGGAAAGGGAATTCAGGATTTGTCAGGGGGTACCATAAATAGGTTTAGTGCTCAAGTAAGGCCTGAGCTCTCTAAATAAAAGGGGTGGATGGGAACATGGTATTGGTTTACAACAAGGGGTTTTTAAATACTTCATTGGTTTTACGGAAAAGTGCAGCAAAACAGATGGTAAAACAACCCAAGCCCCTGGGGCTGGTGAATACTGAGACAAAAGCTCACTCTGGTGAGGGAGCAGCTGTAGAATCACTTCTGTATCCTAGGATCTACTTTTCCTGGCCAGCCCCATTCCCTGAGTAGCTGAAGGCCACAATTCCCACAGATGAGTGAGTTCAGCAGCAATGTCTGCCCCCAAAGGCATCCCTGTCATCTCTCATTTGACCTCTTCCTCCCCAGGTACTTGTGCCTTTACAACTGCTCACGAGGCACCTCTTTAACCTTCGTCAAGAAATTAATTTTGATACTAAAAAACCCCCACCACCCTGTAAAATCCAACTTTAGAGCCAGCCCAGGAGCTCTTGGCACAGCTGGACAGTACCCTGTGAGTTTGTGAAGGTGGGAATCTCTTGCTCCACGTGGAGTTTACAGAAGCAATTATTCATTTATGCCACGAGGCAGCTCAGCCAAAGTCACCTCAACCCAACCCTTGATCCCAGCTGCACCCAGGCTGGGGGCACATCCTGTCTCAGAGCATCACCCAGGGTGTTGGGTCTCAGAGTTCTGGGTCCCAGAACACACATTCACCCAGCACTGCCTGAAGGACCTGACAGGAAGCGCTGGGAAAACTCAGCTGGGAGCATTTGGGAGCTGTCCCCACACGAGAGCACCTGTGCACAGGTGAGGTGTTACCTGAGGTAGCCAAAGCCAGAGGCTTGTTTCCAGCAGCATTGCTTATGCCATTATGAGAACTAGCACCAATCTGCTTTTCAAGTGTTGCTGAGTCTCTGCTCTGATGAACTGGGCTAGGTGTGCTTCTCTGGGGAGAGAAACAGGCATTTCAGTACAGCAAACCGCAAAAATCAACAGTTTCAACCAAATTCACATGCACCGGTTCTACCTAGGGAAGTGGCTCTGCTTCCTACATGTCCTAGATTTAGGTTGTTTCGAGGAAAATGCGGATCAGAACGTTATGGGACAGAAATATTGTGATTAATTACACTGCAGTGGTGGCCAGCACACAGCAGACCCCGTGCAGAGAGGGAGGGCAGGCTCAGCATCCCAGAACATTTAGGTACCATTAGAGCAGGAATGCCTCATCCCACTTGCTCTGCTTCACAGGCAGCAGGGAAGAACCTAAAGGTTGTATCTTGTCCCCAGGCCTGGCCGCACAAAGTTCCCCAAAACAACCCCAAACTGAACACGAAGTGCATCAGGCCATGTCCTCTGGGACACTCCCTGAGGGGGTTTTCCTAAAGCAGGGAAAACACCTGTGAAATGGCAGCCTGACTCCACAGTGTGTTGGAGGGATTGGTGCCATCCAGGGCTGACATCCTCTCTCTCTCTGGGGACACAGTTCCTGCTCAGAGCTGGGCAGGCAGTGGTTCTGCTAAAACCAGGAGTCTTCAGCTGGAAAAACGTAATGGATTCAACACTGTGAACCAAGCCCAGCTTTCCCACTACGGGACTGTAAGACAGGCATCTGGGGATGGACACTGAACTCACAGCTCTCAGTGACAGCAGCAAATGCTTCCCAGTTCTCCACTGCAACACTTGTGGGAGAAACTGGACTATTTCGAATTCCTCTTCCACTGAGAGAGGCACGGACTTGTCCCAAGTCAAACAGAGATGGCCCCAAAAGTTCTCTGCTGCAGAGCAGGCACTCACACAGCGGGTCTCACAGCCCCAAGGTGCTGTTCCAGCCCATCCTCCACATGTATGCTGGGGACAAACAGCTCTGAGGTGACTGACTGAGGCAGAAACATTTCCCTCCCCGGCTCACGCACGGAGGAGGGGCTGAGAACAAAGTGCCACGTGCAATTCTCTGCTTCCACTGCCACGCTCAGGCTTTTCCACCCAGCCAGACACTCAAGCCCAGGATCCCCTGAGGCATTTACTTCCCTTTCCTCCCTGGCTGAAATCCCCCCAACCCCAGAGACACGGGAGATGGAAAACCTACAGAAGCTCAGAGCAGCCCCAGCAGCCTCCCCCGAGGGTCACACACCCAGGAGGAGCCCAGTGAAGGTTCCTGGGGCTCAGCACCCCCATTCCTGCCCACTGGGGTTTTGGTTAGGGATGGAAAGTGTTGACAATCCCTTACTCACCACCTTCTCAACACGGCTAGGTAGGACTACGCTGGCCAGAGGGATACTAACAGGGAGTTTATTGGGCTGCACTGTGCTCAGAGGAATACTGATAGGGAGGCTGGTGATAGTTTCTCCATTACTCACAGAGGTTCTCTCTCTCAAAACCTGTAAATCAAAAAGAAAAAGCCAAGTTCTTTCAGGTGTTATTGCCGAAAAGGTTTTTTAAGCTAATGACAACCTGCTCCTTCCTGTCTTTGTGCCATTCCCCCTCCTCTCCGCAATAATCACACAGTGACCGAGCAGCACAGGCAGGGCAGGGACGGAGGAGCACCAGGCTCCTGGGAAAGCAACTGCCCACAGCGCAGAAACATGGGAATTAAAGCCACTGCCGGCCCCAAGCCTCAGGAAAAGGATGCCTGAGGTGCTCATTTCCCTGTGGTTCGGTCAGAGCTCTGTGAAAAGATGACAGGATTCATATCCCGAGCCCTCTGGAGTGGCCATGGCAATTCCACGGTAACCAACCTGCTGCTGGAGGGCACCTGCTGCTCTGAAATGAGCCCCAGTGTGATCCAGGGCTGGGCCAATTACAGGGACCATTGTTTTGTTGCTTTTTATAACTAAGAAAGACACGACTTTCTAAATTCAAGCTGACACTGCCAGGTCAAAATAGTGCCACTGCTTTACTGGGGCAGGTCACATGCAAACCAGTGCTTCAGAGGGAAGCACATCTCTCTCTTCCCCTAACCAACTCCAGCTTATTATTTTATTGCACCCCACCTGCTGTATTTTGTGCCATTTCCATGCCAAGCTGGCCCCAGAACGCAGCATTCCTGCGTTCCCTAGTCCTGCCAAGCCTCCCTTTCTCCTCCCAGGTGGAGCACATCCCTCACCTTCTCTCCTGCACTGGGTAAGGCCGCTGGGGAAGAGGGCCGAGTTTCCTGAGGACTCAGCTTTATGCCATTTGCAATTCCAGGGCTTGGATATGTAAGGCCATTCTCTTTGACATGCTCAGCTCTGGAATGGAGACACACAATTATTAGGACACAAAAACTAATGACTTTTCCCTTGCAAGGAACTCCTGTGCCAAACTCAAAGCCCATCTCATTTACCCCAGTAGTTGACAGTGTTCGTTGTCTTGAAACAAAACTTTTTAAAATACAGAAACCTCCCCTTCGAAAAACATTTCTTCACACTCCAAACAAACGCTGTCATTAAAACCCCTCCTTTCCCATCGCCCCCCTCACCTCTGTATCTCGTTAGCCGTTGCCTTTCCGTTGACTCCGTGGTCTTGGTTCAAGTGTCTCCTTAGTGCTATTTTAGCTGGGGAAAACCTGGTGTAGTCAGGGAGGGACAGGCTGGTCACCTTGTCTGCCTTCTGCCTGCTGTGGCTGGGGGTGCAGGGCACGATGTCCTGCTCCAGGTGTGAGGAGGGGTACTGGGGGGTGTTCTGCTTGGACGAGGGCCGGCTGAAGGCGTGCTGGATCTCGTAGGGGGTGGCGTGGCCGTTCATGGACAGCTCGGGGCTCATTCCGTTCATGTGGGGCAGGGGGAACTTGGAGCACTCCAGCTCCAGCTGGAACCTGCCGTGATCAGCCTCGGGGTCACGGCTCAGGTGGCTTTTGCTGTGCAGCTGCACCGACAGCGGCTCCTCTGACGGCGTGTACGACTTGAGCTGCAGCAGCTCCTGCTGCCTCTGGCTCTTCTCCAGCTCCACAATGCTGATCTTGAAATGAAGAGAAGAACGGTGATTAAAGACCACTCCTAGCAATTCCATCACATGATGGACCTTTGCCTCCATGCGCTTCTCAGGAGAAGCATCCCCATTTTCGGGAACAAGGGACGCAAAATCTGAGACATTAATTTCAACTTTAGACCAAAAGGCCCAGGTGAGGGGAATGGCTCAGAGGCTCTGGATCTTAAAAGCAAACATAAAACATCTCCAACTTACACAGAATATATATACCTCTATAGAGAGAAACTCAGTACTGCCAGTCACTGAAGGGAACAGTCACCCCATGCAAAGGCATCCAGCAAAAGGCTGGAGTAGCTCTAGAGCCAATTTCACAGGGAAAGAACAGCTCTTCACAAAAAGGAGTTTAATTTCTTGTCATTATGGTAAGCGCCATTCTGTGAGAACTGATTCCCACTCCATCCCTGGAAGTGTCCAAGGCCAGGTTGGACGGGGATCGGAGCAACCTGGGACAGTGGAAGGTGTCCCTGCTCAGGGCAGGGGGTGGAATGAGATGGGCTTTGAAGTCCCTTCCAACCCAAACCGTTCTGGGATTCTTTTATTCCTAAATTGAGACATCAAACCACACATTCAACCAACCAGGACCTTTCTTTCCATCAAGTCATGCTTTTTAATTACATCTAATTGTAAACCATGATTCCTTCTTCCACAGCATTACCAAGGAATCAGGACACAGCATCTACTTCCTTTAGAAGTTATCCACATCCTTATTTACTAAAATACTCTAACAGAAAGATTAATCTCTGGAACAATAAAAAAAAAAGAAGAGGGGAAAAAAAGAAAGGGGAAAAAAGGGGGAAAAAAGCAGCCCCTGGTTTATCCTTTACCATCATCTTCAGTGTAACACCCCTGACTGACCCACTTTGTTTCTTGCTCTCTACCTGCAGTTCCAAACAGTGCTTTTGCTTCTCAGAAATCTGGTTCTTCAGCGCCTGCTTCTCCTTCAGCAAGTTCTCCAGGGACAACGTTGACCAGTCCAGCTTCAGCTCCTCACACCGAGCCTTCAGCTGCAGGGACAGGGGACAAACACATCAAAAGACACCTTTCACCTCTTCCCACCACCCCAGACACAGGCTGAAAGCCACGGACTTCGCAGTGGATGTGCAGGAAGCTTCTTGGCCCACTGAAAAATCCTCCCAGCTTGGTCCTGTGTCCCCCCAGGGGGTGGCAGAAGGTGGTTTGGGTCTTATTTAAAATAGAGTTGCCACCCACCCTCACTGTGTCCACATCCAGATTTTCCTTCTTTTACTTCCTGGGGGGCTCAGCCTGGAGAAAAGGAGGCTCAGGGGCGACCTTCTCACTGTCTGCAACTCCCTGACAGGAGGGGGCAGTTGGGGGGGGTCAGGCTCTGCTCCCAGGGAACAAGGGACAGGAGGAGAGGGAACGGCCCCAAGTTGTGCCAGGGGAGGGTCAGGTTGGATATCAGGGAAAATTCCTTCACCAAAAAGGTTGTGAAGCTTTGGCACAGGTTGCCCAGGGCAGTGGTGGAGTCCCCATCCCCGGAAGTGTCCAAAAAACACGTGGATGTGGCACTTGGGGACAGGGGTTAGTGGTGGTGCTGAAGGTTGGACTTGATGACCTTAAAGGTTTTTTCCAACTTTAATGATTCCATGATTCCGTAACAGTCTGAGTTACCAAGATGAAGAGCCCAAGAGCTCTGGCCAAAGGAAGTCCTGGACAAACTGCAGTGCCACACAGAGCTGTCCAGGGACACAGCTGAGGCCAAAGCCAACTGTCACCTCAGCATTTACTCAGAGCTACATAAAAGTCGCCCAGAAAAGGGCCCCCTGCATTTTATGTCCTGAATCCTTCTGCTACAGAGGGTGGACGGTTGTTCAGTCCCCAGCTCAGCCCTGTCCTGCACAAACAGCAGCATCTCCCAGTGCTCAGACCACGGGTTGTACCCACCAGCTGCAAGCTCTGGTTCCTGAGTTCACTGTTGTCCTTCTCCAGCTGTTTGGTCTGTTCTTTCAGCTGCTGGTTGTGAGCAGAGATTTCCTTCTGAGCCTGGATCAGGTCGTTGTATGTCAGAGCTTTCACTCCCAACTACAAGGTGAAGAGTGAGCAGGGATCAGTCAGTAATTCCAGACAACTGTCACATTCCAAAGTGGCACTGGGGAGATCTGCAGAACTTGGGCAGCTCACAGGAACATTCTCCAGGGCACTTTGTCACTGCTCAGGGACAACAAGGAAGGACAGAAGTACCTTGGAGCTGCTGTTCCAACTATTCAACTTTAAAACAGGCATTTAGGGTCTTGCCAGCAAAAATAACACTGTTTTTGTGGAGAGCCCCCACATTTTATTCTGAGCTTGCACTGGCAACACAGAGTTTGTTCAAGCAGCAGGGGTGAACCCTTCACTGAACATCACATGTCTGTGGCCTGTCCCCCCCTTCCCTGGGACACAGAGTGACCCACAACAATCCCAACAACAAGGAACGCACACAACCAGAGTGGGACACAGATCCCACATTTCTGAGCCTGATCTGCTGCAAAACAGAGGCTGAAGGCCTGAGGCTGCTCTGGTCTTGTTTAGCTTTACCACAAATGTTTGCACCCAGCTGACTAACAGCACCAGTCCCACCACCCCAGGGTTACCTCATCAAGCTTCTGCTGGAAGAGCCTTTTGATTTCCTCTTTCTGTGCCTGGCAGTGGGTGAACAGCTGCTGTGCTGTCCCCAGGAGCTGGGCATTCTTCTCCTGCAGGAGGGAACAGTGAGAAAACACACATTTAGCACCAACTGCAGCATGGTCTCTCTCAGTAAGATGTTTACATATAGGTTGTGTGGCACGTTGGGAGTGAACTTGAGCTCTGAGGAGATTCGTGAGCTCCCCCAGCTCAGCCTTCTGTGACCCTCTATTTGTTAGTGTGGGATACCTGGGGAAGTTAAGTCAGCTGAAAAGAGCTTTTAAGTAGGTTTTTTTCCTGCTCTGTGGTAAAATACAATCAAGAAATTCCTAAAACCTCATTTTCATCCTCCCAGTACACTGTAAAGCAGCAGCAATAATCACATCACCCAGGGCAGAAATAGAACTGGGAAAGATTATCTGTATGAAATCTGTTACCAAACTGGGAACTGCATCTAAATCCCCAGAGTCCCAAATCATTTTCCCTGTACAACACTCACGGAAGAGATGCAGTAAATGAAAATACACGGAGATGGAAGGAGGAAGAAAGTCATAAATACGCCAAACCAGTTTTACTTCTTGTGCCACAATAATTTCAGGGGGTCACCCGACCCACTCACAGCACATTCCCTGCCCAGAACATCCCTGGTCCCTCATTCCATGGCCATGCACTATGTGAGCAGCAAAAAGCATGACAGGACTGGCTGAAGAGCCTCATTTATCCAGGGATGGATTCAGGATGAGGCAGTAAGGAAAGAGAGCTCTGGAGATCCCCCTGTTCTCCAACTTCTGCTGCTGAGGCCAAGCAGAAATTGGGCAAACACTGAGCCATCGATCCCAAAAAAGTGGAGAACAAGGGCAAAAAGCACCTTGATCTTTTCCAACCTTAGTGGTCCCATGACTGTGATTCCAAGCAGGGAAGGAGCAGTGTTGGCAAGTTCCACATGTGCAAGAAAACCCAACCTTGGCACTCAGCTTTCTTGGGAAAGCAGCTGAGTCCCTGCAGAGCTGATGCTGAAAAATCATCTCTGTTTTCAGCATCAGACATTTCCTTCAGCCCTTCCAGGCCATGCAGGGACTGACAGCTCCACCTACGGGCAGTCTGGGAACCAGCAGCTTCTTTTAAAATTATCACAGAAACATTTTTCTTGTGCTTCAAACCCTTCCTGTAAGAGGGAGTTATTGAATAAACCCCACACAGCCCCTCACCCAGCCAAGTTCTGCCTCTGTGAGGTTTAATCTGCCATGCAACACTCCACGAAAAAACATTTTCATAGTGAATTCCTCATTTTAATGTTTAAAAGTACGGAACAGCTGTTGGACACACACACAAGTGGTGACTTTTCTCAGTGCAAGGCACAAGAATTGCACCCCATCCTTCCCCTTCACTTCATGCTGACTTTCCTGACAAGTGCAGAGCAAGCAGAAAAATCTGCTGTTGAAGGAAAAAGAGGAAAATTCAAAGTGCTGATGGACTGTGAAACCAAATGGAAACAGAGACAGAAGAAAGGTTTGCACAAACACCACACCACATCAACCAGTCCCCAGAGAGGAACAGGGTGGCACAACCCTCTCAACTGGAAAGAGCATTCCCAGGATGGAAAACCCCATGAACCAACCCTCTGGCTTTATGCTGGCACTCTCACAGAGGCCGCAGAGCAAAGCAAAGCTTCCACAGGGACCACCAAAAGCTGGAACTGGACAGAATCCCAGACTGGTTTGGGTTGGGAGAGACCTTAAAGATCATCCAGTTCCATGGGCAGGGACACCTTCCCCTATCCCAGGTTGCTCCAAGCCTTGTCCAACCCGGTCTTGGACACTTCCAGGGATGGGGCGGCCACAGCTGCTCTGGGCAACCTGTGCCAGGGCCTCACCACCCTCACAGGGAACAGTTCCTTCCCAATATCCCACCTCACCCTGCCTTCTGGCAGTGGGAAGCCATTCCCCTTGTCCTCCAGGCCTTTGCCCAAAGTCCCTCTCCAGCTCTTCTGGAGCCCCTTTAGGCCCTGGAAGGCTTTAGCTGGAAGTTAACATTTATTGTTGAGCATTACTGGGAAAGGTTCCTGCACAGAAGCACCAGGCACAGTCTCTCTCATCAGGGCTAATTTATATAGCAAATCAGACATTCACAACTGAGGTAAAGCAATACAAGAAGGGGTTTAGGCAGGAAATGTCCTCCCTCTGCTGGTGGTTCCATAGCAGAGAAACATCCCACTGCCAGCTCCAGGCCTTTCCTTGCCTTTCCATGTATTCCAGCCCATGACTTGGTAAACTTAAATGAATGAAGGGCCACAAAGATGCTCCAAGGGCTGGAGCCCCCCTGCTCTGGAGACAGGAGAGCTGGGGGTGCTCACCTGGAGAACAGAAGGCTCCAGGGAGACCTGAGAGCCCCTGCAAGGGCCTGAAGATTTATAAAAAGGAGAGAGAGGGACTTTGATATGGCAGATACTGACAGGACAAGGGGCAGTGCTTTTAAACTGCCAGAGGGAAGCGTTAGATGGGATATTGGGAAAGAATTCTTGGCTGTGAGGGTGGGGAGGCCCTGGCACAGGTTGCCCAGAGCAGCTGTGGCTGCCCCATCCCTGGAAGTGTCCAAGGCCAGGCAGGATCAAAGGAGCAACCTGGGACAGTGGAAGGTGTCCCTGCCCATGGCAGGGGGTGGAATGAGATGAGCTTTAAGGTCCCTCCCAACCCAAATCATTCCACGATTCTAAGTCAGTCTTATCAGGTGGAAGGCACAGAGGGAAGAGGAGATGGGTTTCTCTCCCAGGTTGCAGATTTAAGCACACAAAGAGTGACTGAGTTTGCAGTAAGACGCCCAAACAGTCATTCAGCCTAAGCAGGACTCTGGCAGAGCCTTTATCCCTGGCCTGGAGTGTACACCATTCCCGTCTTCCCCACACTGAAGGTACTTCATAGTCTGGTCATTTTGTTTAGAAATGTTAAAAATGAGACCTACCTTTTCCTGCTCCAGTAACTGTTGCAGACTTGCTTTGTACTGAGGGGTTTTCATGTAAGCCATGAACTGCATGTACTGGATCTTAAAAGAGTCTGCAAAACAAACCAGGAGATGATGAATTTCAACGGGGAGTAAGTGTAATAATCCTATTTACCCCTATTTGCTCCCCCCTTCCACCTCTCTCCACTTTGCTCTCTTTTGATTTGGACTGTAAGTCAGGCCAGACCCTTAAAGCTGGATTTAGAACATGCTGGAGATCCATCTCCTGGTGCCAGGGGAGCTCTTGGATCCATCAGCCCCTTAGACCAGAGGAAGCCATGACAATACACTCCAACAGGCAGAGGAAGGTGCTGGGTGTTAGTGGTGTGTCTGCACGAGGAGAGAGGAGCTGAGGGATTTGAGTTCTTTTTAAGTACAGACAATAAAAGAGATGTGCTGTAGGAGCCCAGACCAGCCCGGAGCTCACACCCTCACCCTCCCAGCAGCACACACAGGGCCTGTTCTCCTCCTCCTCCCTCCACAGAGACCCATGAGCTCTGCACCCAAGTTACTCCCCCCTTCTCAGCTTCTCATCATCCTTTATCTCCTTCTCCCCAGGCCTTCCACCATTAAGGTCAACCACAAGATTAAGCCCAGTCTGCTGCACAAACATGGTCTACAGACCTCTGCAACGAAGCCTAGTCCAGACAAGTGTCATTCTCCCCCATCCTGCCACAAAATGTCCCTCTAAATCACTATTTTTTCTCTCTCTTTCTCTACAGAAAGGAATCAGCCAAAACTAAGACACCACAGCAAGAGCACACAAGTTAAGGACACCCCAGATGCCCCTGGTCTCTACACAGACAGGACCATTACATCAGATTCCCAGAGGATCCTAAACTGGCTCCTGCCCAACGCCAAAGCATGAAGAGCTGGGAGGGGACAGACACCAGAAGACCCAAAAAAACACCCTGCAAGTTTTTCCTTCCAACCACACCTTTGTGGCCTCAAAATCTCAGACAGCATCTCATTTATTAGCTCTGAGTTTTCCAGAGGAAATGGAGTGGCATTCCCTAAGATTGTACCATTTCATTACAAGAGAATCTTTTTCATTTTAAATAAAGTGGTTTCTGACCGGCCATTTTCAGTCATTTATAGTTAGTTTGGGTTCCTGCTGAACCCAAGTTTATTGCCTTTTGGGCCAAATGAGAGCTGAAACAATGTCAAAGACCAAATGCAAAGCAAGACAGCAACTTGAGCAGCAGCAGAAGGGACCTTGTGGTGATGCCGAGGGATGTGGGGAAGGTGGGAAGCAGCTCATCCCTCTCCTGCTCCACGCACACCATCCCACTGTGGATATTACCAGCCCTTTGATCTACTGCATGTTCAGAAACCCCAAAGGAGGGGTTCCCATGACAAACAAGGTGGTAAATCAGCCTTACCAAGCAGCTTCTGTAGTGCAGGAGGGGTGGGAGTCACCAGGAGCTGGTTCGACGAATGCCGTTGTACTTTAGGAGGTAGTTGGTAATATGGGCTGTGAGGTGACTTGTAGGCATCTGGAGAGAGACAGAGACAACCTCAGGTCCTAAAGTCAGTGTTTGGGGCAAGGACAGCAGCTCCACCACGGCATTTACAGAGTGGGATCCAGTACTGAGCTTGACCAAGTACCCACAGACAGATCCTAGCCCCGTCCCCACTGCCCCAAGGGCAGCTTTGCTCTGATGTTGTGTTTGTGTGGCCAGGTTTTGGTGGCAGGGGGGTTACAGCTGCCAGAAGCTTCCCCCATGTCCACAAGAGCCCATTCCAGCTGCTCCAGGATGGACCTGCTGCTGGCCAAGGCCGAGCCCAGCAGAGATGGTGGCAACACCTCTGGGATAATGTATTTAAGATGGGGAAAATGTTATTGTGCAGATGGAATTGGGTGCAGAGAGTAGAGTGAGAACATGCGAGGGGAACAGCCCTGCAGCTCCTGCAGTGCAGGAGGAGGCGCAGGAGGTGCCCCAGGCACTGGAGCTGAGGTTCCCCTGTGGGGCAGCCCAGGGGGAGGCTGCTGTGCCCCTGCAGCACATGGGGGGCCACGGGGGTGCAGAGACCCCCCTGCAGCACATGGGGGGCCACGGGGGTGCAGAGACCCCCCTGCAGCACATGGGGGGCCACGGGGGTGCAGAGACCCCCCTGCAGCACANGGCCACGGGGGTGCAGAGACCCCCCTGCAGCACACGGGGGGGCCCATTCCGGAGCAGGGGGTCCCAAAGCAGGATGTGACCC